>VMKM01001115.1:0-180672 GCA_008360985.2 Macquaria ambigua | reverse complement strand
ATTGATAAGAATATGCACTACGTACATTTTAGCACAACACAGGCAATGATACAGAATCTACTAAAGGCCCATTATCACTTGAGCTGGTATTGTGCTTTGGTGGGGCACATCCCCAAGTAATTTGCAATTAATCAAATTACCACACAATGGATTTTAAATTTCACTTTATTAGCATTATAAGTAAACTACAGTTGGCTGATTAAATAGTTGGGATTTTATTTAATTTAACATTGTTGTTTTCTTCATGGCACTACAGTGGTATTTGACTTCAGATGTGGTCATTGTATGTGCATGTAAAGACGTCACGATCTGAGCCACCGATAAACGCCTAGAGATGTGAATGGCATGTGGTTCAACAACAGTGGGAAAAAACATTTTGGACTTATCAGAAATATATGAACTCTTTATTTGCCTCTAAACAGAAATAACATGTGACATTCCTGAGGATGAAAGCAGGCATGCAGGCTGTGATGGCAATCAAGAGCACTTTTGGTCATATTTGTTTTTTTGACCATGTTACCTTTAAAGCTGATTGATTGATCAGTGTCATGTTGATACTGTCAACCATATTAAGAGTCAGTTACACCAAAATTGGATCATATGCTTATATGAAAGGAGCATAAAAGCTCTTAAGTTGCCTTTGAATAGACCAACTATTTAGTCTGGATGAATGGATGAAAGGCACAACAAAATATGGACAGAACCATACCAACTTCTTGTATTTCTGAATCTTGAAGTTCTGGTGTATGTTCTTAAATGATTGGTGTTTAACCAAATTACCACAAACAGGGGATCAGTAGAGGCCCACAGATAGCTTTTGCCCCAGGGCCTCCTGCCGGGTTAATCAGGGCCTTACTCACATTAAAATGCTGCTAAGGCACTAATAGCAATATTCCACTAAATATAACTCTAAATGGTGCCTTTCTGCATAATGACTGCTTTTACTTAAGTACATTTTGCTGGTAATTTTACTTAAGTAGAGTATTGAATGTAGGAGTTTTACTTGTAATGGAATATTTTTACAATTTGAGTTATTATATTGAATTATATAACAAAACAACACAGCACAGTAGAAATGACAGAGCAGCAAAGCATACTGAGGATGACCAAGCTCAATAGTGCATAAAACCTGTACAAACCCTGAGCAGTATTTTTAATCAGACTCAGACTCAGAGTCCCCCCCCCCCCAAAAAAAACGAGTAGTTCATTATACTGAACGAGACTTACAGAACTAAGTCACTAAAATGAACTGGTTGTCCCATCACTAGAAACAAGTTTTTCTGGTTTGGAGGTAAACTTCATTTCTTTTCACATGCTGCCCTCTGCTGGAATAAGACGGCAACAGGCCAAATTGCATTATATTATTTATACTGACTGATTGGCTTTTCATTTTGTGGCAGCCAACAGAAACACTGGACTTTCTAATAAATCCAAAGACTACATTCAGTACCTCATTACAATAAAAAACAACTGTAAATACTCAGCCAGTCTGGCGGTTGCAGGTGGGAGCATTTAGTTTTCAAGTTGCAGTTTGTACAAATGTTTAAAATATGGAGTCTTGATTCACATGAGTCAAATTTTGGCTTCAAACCTGACTAGATTTATCAATATCTCACTTTAATAATGCTGTCAATCTTTTTTATACCTGTGTCTCTGTTAAAGCACAACAGTTTCTCCTGAAAACTCAACTGATCTTCTTCCTAAATCATCATAAAACAGTCCATGCCAGCAAGTTATGTTAATACTACTGATGAACAGCATAGATCACCCACACTGCGTGGTAGTTAACACTCCACTCTGCATCGTCATTTTTTAGACTTACTGAAAACATTTGATGTATTAAAATGAACTAATTTCTCATATCCAATGCATTTTTTCACCACGTTGCTTTAAGTTATTTAACATTTTATCCATGCCTGCACTTCAGCAGTAAATTTCAACAAGTTTTTGGACTTTTGTTCAGCTCAGATATTGACTCCAAACAGGGCTCAGACTAAAGATCATCTAAAATAAGAACACTAAATTTAGCATGTCGCATTTGCATTGGCTGTTGCCAAGTGCAAATGTTGACTACATGTTGTTCATTTTAACTTCTCAACTGGATATTTTAACCATTTATAAAACCAGAAGTTTGCCAATTTACAGCCATCATTTGAATGACTGAATTCAGAGGAAGAGTTGATTTTAAAGTCTCACTGAGGAAGGCTGTTGATCTGGCGTTCCAGTGAATTGAAATGTTGCCTTAAAGCTTCATACTAAAACTTAGTGTTCCTTACAGTAAGTGTGTCAGTCAACAGTCAGTTTGTCTTTCATTAGTTATTGAGAAATTACAACAATGGCAAATAAAGTGTTTTTTATTTTCATTTTATTTTACAAAGTTTCCAAAGCTTCAGCATCACACTCAGATGTTCCTGTGAAACAAAAGAAAAAAAAGGTGTTGATTGTCAAATCCAAATAAAAGAAATAAAGATACACCGATAACTTCCATTAATTATGAAATTCAAGGTTTCAGAAGTTTTAAATTAATAAATAATGAGCAGTTGCTTGTTTCTCCGTCAGCAGCAGCATTGATAATCTAATCACACTTTAATGTGAAACCCCATTTATTGGTTGATTTAAAGTATTTTCTCAAATCAACAGCACAACTTCCAGGACACAGAAGATCAGGTGAAACGTAAAAATGCCTGAACAGGTGACAAAACCATCAATAGGCCTTTATTCATAGAAGACATTGTGTCACAGTAAGAAAAGCACAGGTGTAAATAATAAAATGAATGATGGCTGAATTCCATTTAGCCGCTTCAGTTTCAGGCTCCTGGTATTGTGCATGCTGGTTCACTGTCAGGGCCTACTGCGACGCTCGAATACAACAGAGCCATTGTTAAGGTATTAGTTACACCAGTGCTTTCCCTACCATCACAAGTCAAAATGTCTGCTGGGAAAAAAGGTCTTTTTATTTCCATATTATTTCCAAAAATGTGTGAACTCGAATTTGCGTCGCGTACTGTACCATCAAAAAAAAGCACTGTGTTACGAACAATCCCTTTCAGGAATGAAAAGGAAAAACAAAAAGTTCTTACTTTGCGACAACGGTGTCATTCTTTGCCAGCCTCAGGATGGAGTCATCAGACTCGCCCTGTAGGAGGAAAGAAAGATCTGTTCAGACAAAAGCTTTCAGTGTTTAGAAGTCAGTATCTCGTGGCAGAGGCAGGTTTCCAGGAGGGACTATAAAGGTGTTATTACCACCAACACACTCGGGTCAGGCTCGTTTACACTGCAGAGAAGCTAAGACCTCCTTTTGATTACTAGAAACATAAGTCAGTTCAAACACATTCAAAACTTTCCTCTGCTGTTCATTTTTAAATGGAAGGATGACAGAAACTCCACATCTACTAACTAAATAAATGATTCTGTACTAGAAACTAATTACAGCTGAAATTGCTAAAAAAAAATTCAATTCATGTTGAACGTATTATCCAAATTCAATTAGAGGGTCCCAGAAAAAAAAAAGAAAAGAAAGAATCATACATACAAAAAGAAAACAGGAGTTGATGCAAACTTGTCACTGATCTTTTAAGTAATGGAAAAAAACGAAATACACAAACTGGTCTGGACATGTTTAACCTACCGGTTCAGTTTTACAGACAGGGCAGATTGATAAAGAACTAAAATGATGACCTCACTCTTATCACTACACGTCACTGGGAGTCTCCAGATATTAACAATCATCTGCTGCAAGACTCTTACTCATGACTGACAGGTTGTCTGTGTGTATGTGACGACAGGCAACAGACATTCAGCTGACACTTACCATTCTGCGGATGGCACCACAGATAGCGTAGGTCTTGAACTGACCATTGAAGCGACCGGTCACCTTGTCAACCTGCAGGGGACAGAGCACACGGGATAAGAACAAGAAGACAGAAACTCTAAAAACAACTGTTCCACATGGGAAACTTGGGAAGTCCTTCAAATAAAGATATTCAAAAAATCGAATTGAATTCACATCAACTTAGCTTCTTGAATAATTAACGAAACCTGCAAACATCTGAAAAGGGACCATACGGGGGTTTTAGCAGGTTGTAGCTCCTTTGCGACAACCATATTTTACATTTGATCATTTTTAAGATTTTAGATTTGAGAATGTATTTTTCCTGCCGTTTCAGGCAAATCCATCGCTGTTAACATGAATTCTTTGTCAAAGTTATAATTATTAAAGTCTGCTAATAGATTTTCATATTGCATCGAAATGAAAACTAATGGCTGCCTGTAAAGGTAGGACAAATATACCCAAATACACAGCAGCATGTCAAGTACACTTTATGTAATAAATTGTTTAAAAACAGACAGGCCCTCAGACCATAATCTGCAATTTCTCTCAGATAACCCATTGACTGCGTTTACAGTGACAGGCAGAACGATAATACTGATATTATTCAGTTACAGATCCATTAGTTGCTGACAAAACTATTCCAGTCGCATCGTGCTACAGTGTCAGTTCTTCCCTTAGCTTTTCATCCTCACTCTCATGGTGCTGTTATGGTTTATTCTTGTGGCTAACTCCATGCAAATTTTACAACCAACTATATGCAAAGTCAACTCAGGCGGTAGAGCATGTGTCACCAAGCCAGTGGACCACCTTATAAGCTGCAACCTGTCATATAAAAACTAATACATTCACATTTGGCCCTATAAGGGTTAAAGCAAACAAAATGCCATCTATGTAACTTAAACGTTGATTTTTACGCGATAACCATCTTTAGGGGTCTAGTCAACATTGCCTTTTTGACAAGAGTAGAAACATATAATGGTTTCTGGTTTTCCAGAACAGATAAAGGAAGGGGTTGAGCTCAAAAACAAAAACCTTTTCCTTATAAATTCTGAGGCAGCATGAATGTCACTTTTGTGTTTTTGGATCGCACTCTTTCAGCTTTGAGAATTACAGGTCAGTTGAGATGTTAATTAGCGAAGTGTGGGTTGAGTATTGCATGTTTTGGCTTTAAACTGGCAGTCAGACACAGATCGCAACAGAGTTTACAAACCCACTTTTCCAAGTTTAATTTCCAAATTTAAGAAAACTTGTATTCCATCAATTTCATTTGTTATTTTTTTCTACATGTGCTTGTATTAACATGAAACACCTAAACATGATGTCTGGCTTGTTCAGCTGATTTAATATGGTTCACTCAGCAAACTAAGATATCAATAAAGGTGTTGTTGTGGCCTTGATACCAAGTCTCTGGTGTTTTATTAGCATTATTAAGACTAATTGATATTGGGTTCGCACAGCTTTTTAAGAGTAAAATTCAAGCACTTTCAAGGTACCTAAACCAAACATTTCCAGACTCTCAAAGTCTTTATCATCACATCTAAATCGTTACTATAAATGCCAGATATGATGATGGGATTGTTTCATTTCAAATATTAAAAGATTTTTGGTTTACATGAGTGATTGTGTCGATGATGAAACACCAGTTTGTGTTGAAAATCAGGCATTTTTCAAGGAGTATATATGAATTCAAGCATATTCCTAACCTTGAAAACATAACGGTTCAAATTAAGCACTTCCCAAACTTTCAAGACTTTGAACTAACCCTGTGTTACTGACCATCAACACAGCACGCACAATAGAGGCTCAATCTAGATACACTGGTGTGGTTTGGTACATTTCTGCTACATATGACTGGACCAACTTTAAGACTGAGCGCCTTCATTTTACCTCAGCAATGTTGATCTGGATGGAGGCATGGTCCTTGGCTCCGATGATTCTGTTGCTAGCAGAGCTGCAATACACACACACACACACACACACACACACACAATCTATTAATCCAAGGTTCTTGTAAATGAAGTGTCACCATCATTCGCACTGATCTCCATATTTTAATTTATCTGCATACTTAGCAAAGCTTTCACATGAGCCTCAAGACAAACCAAAAACAATAGTTTCTGTAACTAAAGAAGTGTATTTTTCATTGTTATAAAAGGTAAGTTAACTACAGGCTATTCCCCGGTAACCCTTCAGTTATCCCAGTACAAGCCACTCACCATTTACGTGGGACGTAAAGGTCCACGAATTCACCAGCGTCGTTCTGCATGTTTAAAGGTTGTACAGGCGGTCGCCTACAAATCTGAAATTAAGAAATGAGCCCAAAAACAGAAATCAGAAATGCGTTTTTAGTCTGGAGCTAACTAGCTACCGCAACTCTGCTAACACTCTTAGTAGGCACATTTAAAAATCTCAGTGTTTTCACAGTCGCGTGTTCCCAAAAACTACGTAAAATATCACCGTTAAATATAAAAACGGAACAATTCCTCAACGCGAGTCTACATAGGATGCAGCAATTTCTGGAGAGTTAGCTAGCTAGCACATCAGTTAGCATGCGGAGCGCATATCACGGCCGCATGGGGCTGCTGACACACTCGACAAACGTGATATTTCCACACAATTTCTGCGATAAACACCACCCAAAGATTATCTACAGCTACATGGTCACATTAACTTTGACACATTTAACAGAAAATACGTCTGTGTGGGGATAAATGACGAGTTTTAAACATTTTCAAGACGAGCGCTCGACGGAAACCCACCGTATACGACAAATGGCCGACAGGAAAGGAAGAGCTTCTGACCCGGAAGTAAAAATATCTCTCTCTAAGTGTTTGTGTCGCCACTTGGTGGATTTTGTTACTACAACCAGAATGGTCTACACTAAATGGCCAAAAGCGTGTACCGCACACTTGAGTCTACTTTTAGTCAGGGTCTGTGTTTAGTGTAAGTGATTGATACAAAAAGTCCAAACATTCTGATTATACTTGAATTCAGTAACGTTTATTAAGGGTACAGTAAACTCAAGCATGGAACAATGGTATCTTAGGATGCACATAATGCAAAAATTATATCACATTTGTATTGAACACAAATATTCTGAAAGTATAATATTGTTATTGTTGCAAATTACATGATACATGTAATAAATACATACATCTTACATACAAAGCATGTAGGGTTTTCTTTCTCTACAAAATCAGATTTCCCCTGAAAACATGTTCAGAAATCTGTGACTGCCAAAAATTCAGCAACTTATAAAATTTCATCACATATGAAAAAAACATGTTATATAGTTAATTCATGTCACTGACACACATACATCTGCAGCTATGACCGTTTCTTTAATGAAATTATATTTAGCCTGCCATAAAGGATATAATTATTATATATCTATACTGTCTTAACTGTAACCCATAAATAGGCTATATAAATAAATTAGATATATGCACACCTAATATAATTAGCAGATACATGTATGTTACTATAAGACTGATGCAATAAAAAATAGATTTTTATTTAGGTTGATAAGAGATTCCAAAGGCACCATATGGTGAAACTAGTCCTAATAATATTATAACTATTTTCTTTACTACTGCAACTACAACTGCTCCTACGGACTACGACTTGTTGACTTGTCCAGTGGTCATTTTTGTTGTTGCTTGACACATGTACATCCAACAGCCAGGTTGTAGGGACACCTGCACCAGTCAGAACCGATCCTCGTCTTCTGGTAGACTGAAATCTCGATGAAGATAGGCTTGGCGATCATGTTCTCCACAATGCAATCCTTGCACTCAGCATGCTGGATGGACTGGGGCTCCCTGCCTTCTTTAGAATTATCACTGAAAAAATGGAGAGAAAAAAGAATGAGCATGAATAAATGGAGGCGTACATGGAAGCAGAGAGGCAAACAAGGGTGGAAGTGACAAATTAGGGGACACTGGGGCTGGTTGATACAGGGTTTAGAAAGCTATGACTTTTGGCTTTCATACATTTTCTTTTTCCAGCACTTCATTCAAGTTCTATCACAATTAAGAGAAATATTCAAATCTAAGGTGCCATTTTTTATGGCTGCACAGTTGATTTGTTCTGTATAATTTTACAGAAATGTCCCTGCAATTCTCACTATATTTTGTAGTTATGTTACTAGTGGCAAGGCTTTAGGTATGGCAGTCCACCACTCTCTCAGTCCAGAGATGGATTACCATGAAATTCAGTACAGACATTCATGGTCCCAACAGGGTGCATTTTAATAAGTTTGGTGATCAGGGTGATCCTGATCATGTCAAAATTTAATGTTGTCCAACATGTTGACATTAGCTTTTAGCTCAAAGCCGAAGTACAGCTTAAGAGAGCTGCTAGCGTGACTAGCGGCTCTAGTGACTAGTAACTATTTCTGTCACTTTTCATGTGAACAATCAAGTGCAATACTATGAAAGCCTTCCAGGACAGACTGTCTAAAAAATGTGCACCGTTATCCGCTTGTTTAAACAATTTCCCTGGGAAATCAGAACAACCATAACCACTTTTTGATTTCTGATATGGTCGGACAACACTTCATTTAAACTAGTTCTGTTCAAGCATAACCAGATCCTTAGTCTTGTTAGAAGGTTAAAATGAACTTAAAATAACTTTTATACATTTAAACATTGTATATTGAATTATAAATGTATACAACCAACAACCAATTGTACCATTAGTAAATAAAAGCTTTGACAAATGAACTCTACTTGTATTTGAATAAGATGTTTTGTTCCTCTCCTCTTTCCTGGCTAACAGAAAGAAAACTCACATCAGGTTCCAGGGGGCAACTGAAGAGTTTCCCAGGTCCGACACGAGCTTGAAGCGCTGGTGGTGATATTTGGTAGCATGTTCACAGTCATTAGGACAGATAGGATTGCTGCACACTGTCCAGATCAGTCCCAAAAGCTGGAAAACACAAACACACATATAGATATATATTAGGGTCACGTTATTAACGTCTGTGATTCACTTTCACCAAAATGTCCAAATAAAAAAGCTAAAATACCAAAACACACACACAATTACTTTTAGGTTTTTGGCTTGATCGGCATCAGGCATATAATCCAACATTATTACGCTGCATGTATTTGCAGGCATTAAACATTACAGTACAGAAAATGAATAACCTTGAAAGCACATTAAGTTCATTTGATTTTGACTTATCGCTCAGCTGTATCAACCTGTTAAACTGGTAAAAAGCTTTTGATGTCTACACCGTTTATTTTTTTTGCCAGATCACTGACAGTACTCACCAGAAGAAAAGTGAAGTCCATGCTGACGCTGACAAGCAGAAGCAAATGCCTTGAAAGCAGAGTCAAACCAGAGAACAGTCTTCTGACGTCTTCTATTATCTTGTAAGAACTCAGTCTTACAGGGTGGTATCCTCTTTCACAGAGCTGTTGGTGTCTCTCTCAGGGCACCTTTGCTGTTTTTTATACTAGTGGTGACGAAATAACGCATTTGCATTCAGGGGGAAACAACGGAGGCGGGCATCAAACAACCTGACAAAAAGACTAAACAAACAACAAAATGCATATTCAGTAGGAGTCACTGTAGAGTTAAATTGATTCCCTTCATGTCATCCTTCTGCTTTCCTGATGTACTGATTACGTGTAACAGACCACAACAACCACAGGGAAAACTAAGAGGAATCCCTCCTGAAGGTGTGGCGGGGGATCCCACAACGATACTGAGCAACTTCCTCTGAATTTGCCTTGGGGAAGCCTACACACATGCCCGCAAAGAAAGCTCTCGCATGGCACTGTCAACAAGCGTGTGGTAACCAGTCTGCCGCCCACGCTGTCTCATGTTCAAATCCTGTTTAGTCTTCAGCTAGCTTGCTACCTTGCTTTCAGTGAACTTGGGGAGTTCAATACAGACAAAACTACTAAATAAGTATAAAATGAATCAGTGGTTAAGCATGCAGTGGCAGAGTTTGGACAGAAAGCAAGTACAGAAATCTCCAGATCTGAGCAAACAGGTGGGCTATGGTCAAAGCTGCTCGCCCTCAGTCTTGGCATTTTGTATCTCACACATATCAACTTCAAATAAGAGGAAAAGAAAAATTAAAATTTGATCTATATGTGAATTTCACCAAGTTCCTGGTGGTTTTATTTGCCCAGCTTTTGAGATATCCCTCTCAAAACTTTAATTGAAAAAACTTTTTAATAAAAAACCCCCCCCCAAAACTAGCAACTCTTTAAGCAGTAGATGTTCCACTTTCTTCACTTAGTTCTTAACTTTGGTGCTGGGAAGGTGGTTTACAGTGGGTTTATCAGTGTTTGTTTGCTTGTTTGGGGTTGATGAAAGTGCTGAGGCTGAACCATTCAGTGAATCTACTGCAAAACCAAAACAATATGCTAAAAGATGCTAAAAAGTGTTTAGTCCAGTCAGTGTTTGCAGCAAGCTAGCAGTTGGGTTTTACTCTAGATTCGCCCACAAATGACTGAATTCACTCCATTAAATCAAGTTATTGCATACATTTTGTTTATTCTTTTTCCATCAACACATTGTTTTTCATACAGTTTTAATGTTAAATTGGACGTTGTTTCAGCATTATTTTCATATCTGAAATTTACTGACACATTTTGGCTGTTAAACACAACCGTATTATTGACATTACTTCCATGTATGCTGGTGTATTTCTGCCGTGTACATATTGTATTAATTCAACAACTCAAATGAATTATTATTAAACACTTTACCAGTGCTGCCGGGCTTTGATTGTTGTGTTTGCAATGTTTTTTTTTGTTTTTGTTTTTAAACATAAAAAGCATTTTCAGCTTTTTCCAACATAGTGAAGACGTGAAAACCATGAAGAAGACACGTGGTAGGAGAAGGCACGTCCACTTCTCTGACAAGAGAGACTGACATAATGTGCCGTGATGGTCAAATGAATCACTGAAACTGTGGCATGATGATGAAAAATTCACTAAATTGTAGATAAGGGAGTTTTGTCTGTTGTCAAATTTTGCAGTCTCTGTATAGCAGGACTTCTCAAAGCCCGGACCTCATTGAACGGCAGGTCAATCCGGACCCAGCCCGTACCTCGTGTTATGAATATAATGCGTCATGAAGTGTAACGTTTTCTATTTGGAAATACATACATACAATATTGATCAATAAATTGTTAGTGACGTTGGATATACAGTGTTACACCAGCGCAGATACAGAATGTGTCTCGTTTCTACAACCACAAATAAATACGGACTAACTGTCCGAGCTGTCGGTTTCGTTTGGGCCGAATCAGAAGAGATGTAGCGTTAACCTGTAAACAGAGAGAGAGAGAGAGAGAGTGCGTGTGTGCGTGTGCGTGTGTGCATAGTATGGTCAAATACCCTATAGTATGTAATCAATAATCAATGAGTCATTTTTCGATGAGGATTAGTTTCAGACTTTATAAACGAGCTCCCTAAGAATCCCGAATAAGAAGTCCCGAACTTATCCCCCCGTTAAACGGCAAATGATCATTGTTGCACTTCAGTTTTTTGTGCACATTAAACAAACAAGATATAACGTGTTAAGTACGGAGCTTTAGCGGCGCTGGTAAGCAGATTTCGGACAGTGGTATTGATCTTATCATCCAACTCTCCGCCAAAAAGCGAATAAGCATATTGCTTTAAGGTTAGGGAATGATCGCAGTAATGGCAAATAAATACGGTTAAGGTATGTTAACGGTTATGCAACAAAAAAAATCACTTGGTTAATGTTGGGGAAAGATCATAGTTATAAAGATAATAACTGCAGGTCTGTGACGGGACATGAAATCCAGTGCATGAAAGTCGGACATGTGACCCCCCCACTGTCCGCCTCACTAGAGGACATTACTTCTTGTGTTGACACTGGACATTTGCATTGGATGTAAATCGTGAGGTGCAGAACTGACCTATATGGAGGTAATTCCTTGAGATAGTGGGCTGATCCCCTGCTGGCATATCTGCACTTTGACCACCAACGCATTGATAACCAGGTAGCTAACAGCGACAACTGAGAGTGAAACCCTGATCACACAAATCCGTGTATATTGTGGGGGTAGAAGTATTGATTTGCAACTTGGGGCCGTGACTGAAAGTTGATGAAATATCTCTCTCAGGCAGTGAGTCAGTCCGTCAGTCCTTTCCTCACTTCCCTCCTGGCATTACTCCAACAACAAGCCTTGGTAATTGTCTCAGAGAGCCTTTTGTCAACAGGATCAAACACATTAATGAAACAGAAATGACAGTAGCGTGAACCGTGTGTGGGCAGCTGCCAAGAACTTGCTGCTGCGTTGTAATCCTGTTTCTCAACCTTTTAAATTAACATATTACATCTGGGAATTCTTGGGGGAAGACCTTGGATGCTTTGTGGCTTTTGCATAATTAAAAGCAAACAGGTTGGTGGATGGAGAAAGTACGAGAGGGCGGGAGAGTGGGAAAGTAGAACAAACGATGGTCACACACACAGCATGGAAAGCATATTCCACACTGCTGTTGTTGTATTGTTGGGTTCTTTATCTGTATACTGGGCAGTATTTCTACTTTTAATGTATTGTAGACAGGGAATCCCTCCACACACACCCACTCCCACACACAGGGAAAGCAGTTCCACAGCACTTTGTTACTGTTTGGTCACTTAGAAACAGAAATGTTGTTTGGTATTTGAATCACAGGACACATCTGAATCTGAACTCTCACTGCAGGATGTCAGTGACAAAAATAAAACCATTTAAATAAAAATATAAAGATAAATAAAGGTTCCCAGCCTACATCAGTCTCTCATTTCAAGTATTATGTAGCTTGCAACCTAGGCACCAATACATGACTCACCTTTGCATTCATGAGTAAAATTGGTATCACATTACCCGACACTGCACCGGCTACATGCATCTTTTAGAACTGAGTCCTTTTACTTGTTTATAAAGCCTGCACCTTCCTTTATCAGCCACTGCCTTTTATTTTATGTTCCAACTAGAACTCTCAGGTCTTCAGCTGCCTTTCTGTTACAAATAAAGTTATTATTATTATTATTATTTAGACGTATAACCAAGTGGTTATTATTGTAACCATGATGACAGTTTTCATAGGGACTATTTCTTCTGTAGAAAGTAGTTCCAGTGCAAACTGTAAGTCATTGTGCTCTGCGGATGTGGGATTTTTAATACTGTACCACAAACTAAATTCCATTCACCTCCATTGTATTGGTGACATTTCAGAGACAGATATCTCAAATTAAGCCTGTAACGTTGTCTTTACAGGTCTGATTCAGCTGATTCAGGACGCTGCTGCTAGTCCTCACTGAGACCACGAGAGACCACATCAGTCCAGTTCTCAGACCTTTACACTGGCTTCCTGTGTGTCAAAGAATTGACTTTACACTACTATTGTTGGTTTATAAAGCACTGAATTCTTTAGGGCCAAAATACATTTCTGTTCTGCTGCTCCGTTATGAACCGTCCAGACCTCTCAGATGGTCCGGGACAGGTCTCCTTACTGAACAAACTCCCAGAAAACTTGCAGTCTGCTCCAGTTAAATCAGGGATTAAATATGGGACTTCTTATTCATATCTTAATGTAACTGCACTGTAATTATTATTGTTCTGTTTTATTCTTTTTTAGTTTAATCGTATCTTCTATTTTATTTTACTCCTATTTAAATGTGTCTTTGTATATTACCTTGAGTTTCTTTTCTTAATCCCTTCTATGTCTTATGTAAAGCACTTTGAATTTCTTAATACAACAAACTTGCCTTGTCTTGCCATTTTTGGTCTCAATGTGACTTTACTGTTTGCTTTAAATGCTTTGTAAAGTTATGAGTAACTACAGTTTCGTTCGACTTTCCTGTTCAAGGCATAATGAGGTAATTATATTTGTAGATTGAAATTACTCAGGACAAATACAATTATGCAAGTCTCCCACCTCCTCTTTGATCATTTGTGAATTTTAAACCCCTATGGTACGTGAAGACAGACCAGATGTAGGCTGCAACATTCATTCCTGTGATGCAACATGCCTCACGTAGTTTCAGTAGACTTGGCAAGACTAAATGTTTGTCAGAGACTTGAGACTTGCTTGAGATACCTAATCACCTAATGTTTTTTGTCAAATCAGGGCCTCCAGGAATTCCTGATTACACAAATTAACACAATTTCAACCAATCCCAGCCATATTTGCGAGAGTTTGCATTTTTTCAAATCCTCACAATTAATTCACAATAAGTGTTAAACTTGAAGAATGCCTTCCAGTCTCTAATCTAATACCTTTAGTTAATGACCATTTGCTATGAAGCTTGCTGTCAACACTAGACAGCATGCTAGAAAGCATGCAGGGTACCTTAAAAACCCAACTTCAGGCATGCTAACATGCTCACAATGACAATGCTAACATGGTGATGCAGGTATAATGTTTACCACGTTCACCATCTTAGTTAAACGCGTTAGCATGCTAATATTTGGTAATTAGCACGAAACACAAAGTACAGCTGAGGCTGGTTTTGCAGGTAATTGGTCATATTGTATTATTGGACAAATTAAAATTTTGACCTGATGGTGGGGCTAGATGAAAAGTCAAGAAATAACCAACATTAATACAAATGATCCTGAAGGGGACATGATTGTCTGTACCAAATTCTGTGCCAATCCATCTAGTAGATGTTGAGATATTTCACGGGACAAGTGAAAAGTTTGACTTGCTGATGGCACTAGAGGAAAAGTCTGGGGGTCGCCAAAGTCGGTAGGATTTATCCTCTGATCACCATGAATTTCTGTACAAAATGTTACCAAAATGGTGGACCAACCGACAGACCAGCATTGCTGCTAGCATGGTTACAAACATAAGCGCATTCATGGTTCCCAGCACTATCATCTGAAGAACACCAGCTGCACTAAAAATATTATTTTGTACTATTTTTGTACTCACTTAAACTTCAGTAATTTTGTGTCGCAAAAATGACAAAATGTCAAGGACAGTAAAGTGACGTTATTCATGCAGTTGGTAGCAGAAACAGTTGGTTTTCATGTCTTATTCGGTGGTGCCTTCGAAATAAGGTTTGACTCCAGATGTAAGAGGGAGATGGGAGAGGCTACCAAGAAGAAGACTTCACTCACAACTTATGATCCAATAATAACAGAACTTTGACTTGACCAAATGCTCTCTGTGCCGGATTATCTCTGCAAGCCAATTGTCACAGCACACCAGTGGACAAAAGACAACTGACAATATGTGAGAATGGAATGGTTTCCAAAATTGCAAGCCCTGCCGTATACTGTATACTACATATATGAAAAGTCACAATGTTCAGTTCAGGTGTTGACGCAACTCTAATTTCTGAGGCCTTAAAACTTTGTAGTGTTAACGGTAATATATCAGTCGGTTCCCATAGACGAGCCTTGATTTGTAACTCTGACCTGCAGTTCTGCCAGGGCTCATGCTGATACAGAAATTGCATTTGCAGAGATTGCTGCAACTGCGATCGTGCCTTAGGTCGTGTTCACACCTTGTAATCATTGAGACTGATGAGAAAATGGTCGGTCAGTTGGTCACATTGTCAGTATTGACAACTCAAATGTGAAACTAGACGTTGCTGCCTACTGTTACTTTATTAGTCATTTGTGTTATTACAACAGTTTGTCCACACACTGCAAAATCAACAAATGAAATTGCATGCTACAAAAGGTGTTCTCTATCCCCTGAGTCTGAGAAACACTCCATACCTGTCCAGCGTGATCTCCTTAGTATTTTCCAACCATACATTTCTAAACTGAGATGCCCCCCCACTCTTATCCATCACACTTCATCTTCCTCTTTGCTAGCCCTCTTATTCTGTCTACTCCATTACTGATGGCTTCTATGCAGTGTTTTCTCTTTTCTGCAGTAATGCTACTCAATATAGCATATCTATTATAAACAAAGCATGAATTGAGATTTGAGTATTGTATTATTCTAAAAA
Organism: Macquaria ambigua; assembly: GCA_008360985.2. NCBI lineage: Eukaryota > Metazoa > Chordata > Actinopteri > Centrarchiformes > Percichthyidae > Macquaria > Macquaria ambigua. Next base: position 164,894 of record VMKM01001115.1, on the reverse strand, counting down.
GAAGAGGTGTTCTACTGCATCACAGGTGCCCTACCAGTCTGTGCAGAGCCAATCTGATGAGGTAAGTTTGTTTCTAAATTTAACCTGCCTTACCTGTCGCTTCGCTGCTCCAAGCTGCTACATGCTTTGCATCTGCTGACTCACAAACAGAAATCTATTGTGGTTAAGCTCACATTTTGCTGGGTGTGGTGTGAATGATTTGTGTGTGTGAGTGTGTGTTGCTATCTTTGGGAGGACCAATTTCAGTTTTTAACCATTGTAGTGGGGACATTTCTGCATTGTGAGGTCTAAAGGTACATATTTGCTTCCCACAGTTTCAATTTTCTGAATTTTGAAAGAAGAATTGGACATTGCACAGATAGACCTTGTGAATAGGCTGAGTGCAGGTTTTGACTACTTTTTGGTGGGTGTTTACTGTGTGTCCCTTCATGTCCTGCAGTCCTATAGTGTTACTTCTCAAAGCTGTGATCATATTTATTTATTAGTTAGATGAAAATATTGTAAAATATAATTTTCCTTTTCAAACCACTTTTCCTAACCTCATTCAAAAATGTCATGAAGTCAACAAGGACAGTTTATAAGAAAAGACAGCAATGCTCAGAAAAATCTAAACTAAAACTAGACTGTAGTCAGATTATGTCATGTTACCTGTTTATGTTCAAAAATGAATATCGGCTGACGTATCATAATCGGTATTGGCCTAAAAAATCCGTCGGCGTGTAAAGGCAGTTCATGGTCAAACAATCGCGTCAATGCTAATGAAGAAGACAAAATGAAAATGTGTCAAGTTGTAACAATTTTAATTTTCTGTCATGAACTTGATCAAGCACAAGAAAAAGCCTTTCACAACACAAGGAGAGACAGAAAGAGCATAATATTACAGAGATGATAGATGGCGTCTGTTTTCACCTTCACGTCACAGAAGGGAGAACAAAACAAAATTGAAACAAAAAAAAAACAAAACAAAAGCGAGAATAAAAACTTGGTTCAACTTGTTTTTCCATAGTGATAAAAGCTACAAAAAAACTAATGTTGAAATCCTCTTGAGAACATACAGAGTTATAATACAGAAACACTACAATACTTTTATCCCCCCCACCCTCTAAATTACTCCTGAAGCCGATGGCAGTATGATCACAGATGAACAAATACTGAGTACTGTACACACACACACACACACACACACACACACACACACACACACACACACACACACACACGTCATCGCAGCTCCACTGAAACCAGAACTTTCTCAGGAGAGCGCCGGCAAGCCGCCATCGTACATCTGCAGCACCAATCTGCAGGCTTTTTTTTTTTTTACAATTTAGATTGTATCAATTAAATACAAGAATATAACCCCTTTCACTGACTGCTAAAAGGGGCCTAAATGCCTTCTTTTTGGTGGAGTGCAATGGCGGTGAATTTACACCAGACGGCATACTAGAAACCTGACATTTTGGGAGTATTTGCCAATGACGAGAAATTAGTATTCAAAAAAGTCAGGATAGCAGATTGGGGCTTTAAGCAGACTTCACGAAACTCTTGTTCTCTCCTGTCTAACCGTTTAGGAGGCTGTAAGTGTGTGTGTGTGTGTGTGTGTGGGTGTGTGTGGGTGGAGTATGTTATGTGTGCACTCGTGTCAGCTTTGCATGTACCATAAATTCTCCAATAAACAATGCCTTTATGATCAGAGACTTTAATCCGAGTTTCTCATAACATGTTGCTGTTGCAGCTGTTCACCCTGAATGAAAGCTCAACACTTCTTCCATCGTCCACATTAAAAGCACTCCAGATTGTCAGGTGGGCAACCTTGCCAACCAAGAGAGCTTTTATTGCAAAACACCAACAGGAAGTGTTGCCTTCACTGACAGCAGCTTAATATAAATGGAAACTTGGCAAAGTAGAGCAGATCAGAATTAATGAATTGGTGCGAGTTGTTGGTTCAGGCACCAGGAATGAGTTTGCTTTTAAGAATTACTTGAGTTGTTCTTAATTTGACAATTTACAGTGTATTTATCTGTAAAACCTTTATGTGAGTCTATGCAAGAGGTGTCAAGGTGTCAATGTTTAGTGTGTGTGTGTGTGTGTGTGTGTGTGTGTGTGTGTGTGTGTATAACATCAGCAAGAGAAGCTGCTGGGTGTATTTTGCAGGGGGAATCATACATTCTCTGGTTCAATTCGACTGGATTCTTCTCACCAGGAGTAAAGGTGATAGTGGAGGGTGGATGGAACCTAAGTAAGACACCTACTTCATCTTTCCAATGCTGTTACACAATCCTCCCATACACAATTTTTACAGCGGCCATTTTGCGACCCGACGTATCAGATTGGGGTCATTACATGTCCAGGTTTCATTAGATATGTCCGGGTCGCAAAATGACTAAAGTAGCCATACATATACAACATGAACTCCTTGTACAGTAGTGGAAATCCTTCATCAGGAGGGCACACTTGTTTCTGAGGAATGTTGGTTTCTGCTTTGCTGACAGAATTAGGCTCATTTGGATCAGATGCTGTCACCTTTGTTGTATTTTTTTTTTTTTTTACTTCCTTTTTGCTTGAGCAAGTTTTTGGTTTTTTTTTTTATTTTTTATAAGAAATCTTAGAAAAATGTGACACCTCTGAGAGGAGATTGCACCCGTCCTCGTGGTGTTTGACAGAAGTTACCTCCAACCACATCCTCTCCCAAACTGACCACAACATATTTATTTATTTATTTTTTTGGTTGTTGAACGTGTTGCACAGCAAAAAAAGTTCAAATTTTCCAACATTACAGAATGCCTCAGAGATACTCCAAAGTCATTATTATTTTACTTCTACAGGCATGATCTGTTTTTGAGACATTTTAGAAACTATGAAGGTTTGCAGGGGGAAACAAAGAGGTGAAAATGTGACTGACTTCTGAAGGGCGAAGTCACATCTATATATTGTAGAAGCATCGTCCAGGCTCTGATGGTCAACAGCTGTGAGCTGAGCGAACTGTTACTTCACAGTAATAATGTGGGAAACAATGCCAGCATGACAAAACAACACTTTAAATTGAGGATGAAGATGGTCAAGTGAAAAATTAAACTATAGTTCTCTATAACTACACAGAACAGAGCCTGCTCATGTTTGACTGACGTTAATGGAAATTGTGAGAAACTTAAATCTTCCTGTGTATTATGTTTAAAGTAGCCATAACAGTTTTCCAAAAAACGGAAAAACATAACAAAAAAAAAAAAGAGCGATACAATTACTTGACAGTTACTTTTAAGAAAAGATTTACTTCTCAAGTGTTCAGCTACTACTGAGCTCACAGACGTCACGCCATGGCACTTCCCACAAAGAACTACAAAAGCAAGCTACACAAGAACTCTTTTACCCATAATGCCACATTCTGAGTGACCCGACAAAACGTCTGCTGACTAATCTACGGTAACACACTGTAAACATGTTTTTAAAGACCAGCAACAGAAAGCGGTCCGACTCTTTGTTATCCTGGATATTGTAAATCTGAAATACTGTCCACTGTCGTTAGCTGCCGATACAAATCCAGTGCTCACATATGCTAACCAGGAAGTGGTAGATGTTCGATAGTCGCATTTGTGTTAAGAAGGAGGATGTCATGCTCACTAACCAACTGGACCCCCTAGTGCCTGAAGAACTTTATACTGACATGCAAACTAGTGAGACAGAAGCTGAGAAGTCCTGCCAGGCTGTTACAGTGAACACACGCGTGCTTTTAGTCATTTTTCCCGGTGAAATCAGGGTTAATAACACTGTTTAAAGATTAGTAAAACCCGTCCTTCGTTTTTTTGGTCATTCTTATCTTCTGGGGAAAAACTATGTTTTTAAAAATCTAATTAGCTTATTTACAAACCTCAAAAACATGAAAAAAAAAAAAACATACAAATTTACAATATCAGCTTAAACTCAGTTTTTCCACAACAAAAAGACTGTTACACCTGTGACAAAACATATTCCTGGAGTGAGACTGACCGGTCCAGTGTGTGACGTGTGGGGGTGTTAACACCATGAGATGTAGCCAGGGTCCGAAATGAACACCCACACTTGCTTCTAGTTTCGCGGCACTGTTTAACATAGGGACATCAGCTACTCCGCTAAGCTACCACTTGCCGCCGGTCTGCTGCTAGCTACCGTCAGGCTAATTAAATAGCTATTATGTGGCGGCGAATATGACAATATTTACAAGGAGGAGGGTGATCGCGGTAGAGAGTGAGGAGTCTGATGAGGAGGTTTAAGTTGATTGAGCAGCAGTAAATTTACTTTATGTTTGACAGGCAATTTATTATTTTGGCCGGTAAAAAATATGCTTGACCGGTGGATTTCTTCATCTACCAGTCCAGTTAATTTCGGATACTGCACATTAGGCCATACATACTACAAAGCTGCAGTAAAAGTACAAAAAAGTCTCTGTAAACCCTGAAAGAATTAGCCTGGTTTTACATTAGTGTAAGCAAGGGCCGACAAGGTGACTGACGGAGTTTGAAGTTGCAGCTTTTAAAAAAAAAAAAATAAATATAATATTACTTACATTTATAGCTGCTTCAGTGTTCATACAGTACAAACAGGCTGGTGGCAGCAGTTTTAAGACAATAATGTAGTTTTTTTTTATACCAGTAATTTGTTGAGATGAAGGTTTGAGGCGTTGTGTTTCTTTGCACAGCCCTCTGAGGTCGTCGCGCCTGTCTGTACGCGACTACAAGAGGACTATGATGCAAAAGCCCTTTTAGAAATTGTGTCAAGAGCCCCAAAAAAATAAAAATAAAATCACATTTTCACCTTTGTGTTTACACCCCGGGGGAATTTCTGACTGCAAAAGACAGAGAGGAGGTTTAGATGGATGCAGTGTGTTTGAAGGAGGCAGTCACGTCTGGAGCTGCATGGGTTTGGAGGACGGGTGGCGACGCTGGGATTTCCTCTCTCTCTCTCTCTCTCTCTCTCTCCGCTGGCCGGATGGTGACTCTAATGTGGATTCTGACATCTCTGCCTGGTCTAGGTAGTCTGCAGGGAAGATAAGAAAAGACACAGTGAGGATTGTAACACAAACACCTGAGGTGTGCAGGTGTTTGTTTTTCTTGTTTTCTTTTTTGTGAATTTGACAGAAGCATTCAGGTGTGACTCTTGTTTTCCTGCCCTCTTCCTTTCATAGTTTCCGTTGCTTACTCAGACCATTGTTTTGCATAGTTAGTGTCCTGAGTTCAAACATCTGTTTTGTATTTTTTATTGTCAGCATGGCAACTTCACGGCAGGCTGACATTTACATATGTGACTCTCTCTGCTGCCAATACACCGTGTGTGATGATGAAAAATATTTACTTTGTAGTGGGAGCAGAGAGACATCACACACCAAAACAGTCTCCATTTGTTGTGTGATTGCCCTGTCAAAGGCAGCGCCGTTACCTCAACAATCACATTTATAATTCATTATGAAGTGTAGAGGGGAACATGCCCCCGCGGCATCAAAACACACACACACACACACGCCTGGATTGTTCTCTACATACACACTGGTGTCATGGTGCGTCAGGATACGCCACAGTCCTATTAACCCCTGTGTTAACACTCTGGAAAAACAGCTATTTTATTCCATGAGCTCCCTGGATTAGCTCGTTCCAGCTACCATGGTGCATCTGCTGTGTGCAACGTAGGAGTGAATGAAATCCTCTGTCAGGTTATATGTTATTTTATATTGATATATATCTCATGACGTAGTACACTTTCTGGAAAATCAACTGAGAAACTGCTTATGGATAAAAGAGCCAGACAGCAGGGGCTAATGCCACCATCACACTGAAGCTAACATCATAAAAATACAGTCAGTTTGCTCATTGATTTGCAGCAGGACTGTTGTATAAGACTGCATTAGATTTAGCTGGGTGTACCTAATAAACTGGCAACTTCTGAGTATATATCTCCATATATAAATATTTGAACAGTTTGATTTGGTTAGCTTACTGCAAAAGAGAAGAAAATACGGTGGTTGACAAGGATTTAATTTGAGCTTATTTAAGTCTTCAGTAGGAACAAACAGGCTCAGAAGTTGGGACGGTATTGAGAGACGGACCAACACGTTGTTGGTTTTGGTCTTTTCATGGGATTTGTTGACAATTATAAAACAAAAAAACAAATGGCATATTGCCGGCCTGATCCTTTAAGGTCATAGAGAGAGAAATTTCAAAATTCGGCTACTGTTCAGACCGTATTTTTAAAATTATTTTAACAATATATAAAAACTTTCAGCTCTCAAACAGAACATAAAACATAAGCAAGAGGCCACATTGTATTTTCATTGCATAATCAGCCCAACAGTTTTAACGTCATCTGAGCGCCATGATGAGCGGCAGCCTCACCTGTGCACTCTGCCTCTGCATCTTGTGCACGGAGCAGGACGCCGGGTCCTTCTCCCCCGACCCTTCGCGTTCCGACTCGCGCTCCCGCTTTCCTGTGATGGAGCCTCTGGTGTGCAGGAGGAGTCCTGGATGTCCCAGTGGGCGAGAAGAAAAAAAAAACGTTATCATTATCAGAAACACTTGACTGATGTGTGAGTTCTAAGTCAAGTAGATGTGAGGTCAAGTTTGATGAATCTTCCACTGGGAAGCACCTGATGCTGGTGACTACAAATGTGGAGGAACAGAGTCGCCCTCTTGTGGCAGCATTTATACACACAAGACAAATGCCTTGATTTCTCTATCTGATGTTTTATTTTAGAAATTACACTTAAAGATTTATTGTTAGTGAAAAACAAATTTGTGCTCGATCAACAGCTGGGGCATAAAGGTCATTTTAAAAGCATCTTCAAAAAAATGTATGCATTACAAGTTAGAATGTGAGTATATATATAAATTAATTCCTATCAAATGCTAGACTTGAGCATCCAGTAGCAGTTTCACACAAACAAGATGGCTGCACCAGATCCTTCCTGTTTTCCTACCTGGGTGTTGAGGCACAGCAAACTCGTGGTAGAGTCGGCTGCTGGTGATGGTCTGGCTGGTGTCTGGCACTGAGTGGTATCCTGCAACAGACACATCAAACAGACACGTTGAACTATCTTCTGGTTTGTGAGAGGGCTCAGAAGTTAAGTATCATATACTTATAATATAATAATATCACCCACAAAAATTTTAAAAATGTCTTTAAAACGCCACTTGATGATGATGACCCCTTTTCCCAGTAAGTTGAGGTCCTTCTAGGCAGTTAGGAGCAAGTACGGTACTTTTATAAATACATAGGCTAGTTGTAACAGTGGGAACGCTTACACTGAAACCAGTGGGCCGAGGGTGCAGGGAGGAGTGCCAACAATGATGTAGTTCAAACCAGTGGACAGACATACAGACACAGACTAAATATAAAATGCTAAAAATGCTAACAATGCTAACAGGAAACACCCATGTCAGGGGAGGACCTACCATGTTGTTGTTGTTGTTGTTGTTGTTGGTGTGGGAGTGGTTGCAGTCGTTGTTGCTGTTGTCCGGCACTGCTAGTCTGTTCTTCATTGTCAAAGTTGAGGAGGATGCTCCCGCTGCCGTTCCCCTTTGCAACGGAGCTCCCCGACACTACAGGCACTGAACAAAGAGCAAGACATACGAAGACATGTGACTGATGGGTAGATTTACCACACCATTTCTATGACCCATCATAATTACCAGAAACATCTACACCGATTTATTATCATAAAATTGACTTACTGTGTGAGTTGTTGTTGTTGGTCCCTGGCTGCTGCTCTCCGGGAGAGTAGGCCATCATTCCTCCGTTCCCATTCCCATTAGTGGACGGCACTGATGCCAGCAAGCCTGGAAGACACAAACACATATAAACATATTGATCCAACAATTTTGTTTTCAGTGTGTAATGAGCCTCAAGGGGGCAGCTAGCATGGCTCTGCAGTCTTTAGTCTCGTTCATTTATTGATAATCTTACCCAGTCCCCTGTATCGGCTAAGTTGCTGGTATATCTGCTTCATCCTCTCGATGTTGAGCCGGCTTGCCTCTGCGTGGTGCACCATGGGCTTTGGGTAATGGACGCCGATTATGCACTTGGCGGCTGCCTGCACGGACTCCGGCGCGTTCCACGGGTCGTAGATGTACTTAGCAGGGAAACCTCGGAGGATAGGTAAGTATCGTCTGGAAGCACAGGGAGACATTAGATTTGCCGGCTTGTGTCAACAGAGGAAATCAGGGGGCAGGAGTGATGCGGGGATGCAAAACAGGTTAGGAAAAATGTCCAATATCTTAGAGTAGTTGCAACAGAAGTGAAAATATTACTAGAAAAAAATCTTTAATAGCTACAACTGTGTATTCACTAATATTAGTTTGAAAAAGTTTCATTGTGACATTTAAAATGCAGAACAATTGTATTTTTTGTAATCTCATCAATAATCATGCAAGATACTTTTAAAGGTTTTTTCTTAAGAACATTATAACTGAATCATTGCATTATATGATACATTTCAGTTTTCATTTTACAGCCTCTATATGTAACTCATAAGAGCATGCTGGTCTTCAGCACTCCATGCTTACAGGTATTATGGAAAATAGCTGCTACAAAATGAAAGCTACAAACAGCCACAACAGTGCACAGTATGGCTACAGTACATGAGAGTGTGAGTACAAAGTCACTCTGGTCTCTTGGAGATTCTGGCACTGAAGTGAGTTACCATCACAGTGCACAATGAGGACTATAGTTCACAACGTGGTAGAAAGACGAGGGGCTGTGGTCCCGAGCAACATTTACTGTAAGTTGGTGTGATAGCAGCCACACCGCAGACAAAAAAGTGTGATCGTCCACGAGATGAAGTCAATAAAACACTGACTGCAACAAGCTAGAGAAGTCAACATCTCACAGTATCATTCCAACCTGCTGAAGTTGTTTTTTTTTTTTTTTTTCCTTGGGCTGTCGTGGATTTGCTCCGTGTGACGAAGAGAAGCCACCTACCTACTGCACTGCACTTACCGAGTCCGAGGAGGGGAGACAGACAGGACAGAGGAGGGGGGCAAGTGGAACTCTGGAACTGCGGAAGTGGCAGAATGCAGCGCTGACAGGCAGAGAGAGAGGGGTGTGGGCGGTGCGGCCTTGTGGACCGACAAACACACACACACACACGATGGATGGCGCTCCGGGTTGCTATGGAGACCGCCCCCATCGCTAGAGAGATCACTGCTGATCGGGTTGATGATGCTAGGAGACTTCTACTGTAACACGCGGTTAGAAAGCAGTGTATTGTGGACTGTGCCTGCTCCCCCTGTGCCTCAGGACTGTCATGGGTGTCTTTTAAGTGGTCAGCGGGCCCAAAGCCCCCCTGCTGACTGTCCTCTCCCACAACCACAGCGCCACACTCTTGGGCTGGCCCACTAGGGGGCCCCCCTCATTTCACCAAAAAGGAACCATGAACCCTTTTGCCAGGAAGATCCGTGACCTGGCAGTAGCAAGCGGTCCTACAGGGGGCAGCGGGTGGTGTGTTAGGAGGAGTCTGTGGTGAGTGTAGGTGTGCGTGTGTGTGTGTGTGTGTGTGTTTATGTAAGTTATAAAGTGAAACTGTGTTTTTTTTTGAGAGAAAGAAGGTATGCGAGAGGTGGTGCATTCAGATACAATGCGAAACGAAATGTCTTGTTGTATTGTAATATTTTAATATAACTAGTGCAGTGCCTGTTTGGAACAACGTAACTTCTCCGGTCTCTCTTTCTACATCTGTTCTTGAACGTACTGTAGCGAGCGACGGAGAGCGAGTTGTACCCAGAATGTCGTTTGGCAGTGTAACAGTTAACAGGGGTCCCCTCTCAATACACTACACAGTGTGTACTTCTAGTGGTACTAAAGCACTACTAGTAAATATGTCCCGTAGATCTCAAGAGCTCACACTCGACACTGCGCTTCCTTGGGTCCTCAGCAGTACACCCGCCAAGTGTGAAGTCGATCTGATGAACGGATGTCGAGATAATCGAAGGACAGACAGACAGACAGACAGAGACTCCTTCCTTTTTAGTTAGATTTTCACATCAGCTTCTCAGGAAATTTGTACTCTTTTCTCTGTAGGCCTGTGCTGTATGTATGATTTTTTAAACTGTATATTTGTATGTGGAAGAACAGCTACAGATTTGAACTGGAATGTTTTTTCTCTCTGTGTTTATTGGCCTCAAACAACCACTGGACGTGTTTCCTAACTGGGAAGAATGGGGCTCATGCGTATAGCACACGTTAGCATTGTTGGCTATCATTCACAGTCTTTGCATTCGAGAACTTGTGATAACCACAAACACCTTGTCCTATATTTTGATATGTCCAGCTCCTGTGGTAATCCCTAGTTTGCAAGTTCTATATCAAGTTAAAGATTTTTAATTAGACAAAATGCTCCTTCACCGCAGTTTATGCGACCTAAAGCAAATCTGCATCTGTTCACTTCCATTCACATCTTTCCACTGACTTTGTTTGCATCATGCTGTTTTTTTGTGCTCCATCTGAACGCAATTTGGGACTACGCATGTCTGTGCTGGAGAGAAGTTCTAATAAAATAAAATGTGTGCATCTCATGCGCATGTGCTTGTCTGTGTTTGCTTGTCTGTGTGTGTGTGTGTTTCTCAGTGCCTATATCGACCAGCCACTGCTCCAGGTCCACCTGACCTGGCAGGGCTGCATTCACATAAGCAGAGCACCACTGAACATTTCACAGAGGGTGCAAAGTCCCGTCCCTCAGGGTTGCACAGGTAAGTAAAAACAAACGACCACCGATTTCTCAACTCGGTCCCTGACTTCCATCCAAGGTACCTGGGTGGGTGGGTGGGGCGTGAGAACGACCAATGATCTTAAAAGCAATCAGCTACAATCTACGAAGGGGAGAGGGATAGCTGAACTTTTCCCCCAATCCCCCCAAAATACACAAACACAGAGCCACATCCAGAGAAAGAGAAGAAATAATCTACGCCTTTGCTGTAAAAAGCATCTGGTGGCAACAGTTATATAGTAAACAAAGATACGCACGCGTACACAATCACCAAAGGGACATTCACAAACAATTAAAAAGGCACGCAAAAAGAAGTACACTGTGAACACTGAAATTATTACAAAAAACTACAGTGCTGAAGTTTTAACAGAAAAGAAAAAATGGACCGACGGGCTAAAATAAAAAGAGGAGAGGAGGGAAGGATGTTTCTCTTTCATTCACTTACCCAGAGATCTGGAGGCCCCCCTTTGTCCCTCTATCTCTCTCTCTCGCTCTGCTTTTGTCTGGTAAGATAAACCTGTGATGGTGTGTGAGCTGTGTGTGTATGAGTGTCTCTGAACTCTGAGAACCAGGACCAGGTTATTTCTTAAAATAACTAAAATATTTCATTGAGTGTGGGCGATAACCAGGTACTACGAGGTGATCTACTTGTTTAAAAGGCTCTCAGTGGTTTGGGACCGGCCTACATTACTAACTCTTTGTCGTTTTATAACTCTGCTGCCGCCTTTTTAAAATATAAACTTTCACACAAATAAGAAAATCGGCAGCTCGGCCTTTTTTAACTATGCCCCAAAACTATGGAATTCCAGGGTTCTTACAGCTTTTTAAGAGTACAATTCAAGCACTTTTAAGGTACCTAAACCAAACATTTTCAGACTCTCGAAGCCTTTATAATCACATCTAAATTGTTACTATAAATGCAATTACAAAAAATAAAGTTTACAGAATTCCTCTATACCCGCAGCAATCAATGTATACTGTCACTTTGTTTATTTTACCAGCTCGTCATATTAACTTTGATTGTATGTATTGATCATGATTATTTAATGCTTCCTAATTTCCAGAGTAAGGGATCAACAGAGGACTTATCTATCTATGAATGACGAGTGAACACAAGAGAAGAACTTTCCTTTTAAATAATAAAAAATCAAGCATTTTTCAAGGAGCATATTCAAATTCAAGCATTTTCATAACCTTGAAAACATAACAGTTAAGCATTTTCCAAACTTTCAAGACTTTGTACAAACCCTGGAATTTCCTACCCGAGGCTATAAGAGATGCAAGCTCTGTGAACATTTTTAAACAACTGAAAACTTATTTATTCAGCATTGCTTTTAACTGTCACTCTTCCCTGGTTTTGTTTTATCTTTGACATATTTTATTGTTCTTATGCCTTCCTTTGTTTTATTGCTATCTTTCACATATTACATTGTTCTTGGCATGCCTGTTCTTGCCTCTTTTCTGTGTTATTCATTTGTTTGCTTGGTTTTATTGTGTAGTATTTGCACTATTTTAATTTGCCTGTTTGTATTTTGTTTCTTCACTTCTATTGTAAAGCACTTTGAGCTACACCGCCTGTATGAGAGGTTCAATATAAATAAAGTTTATTATTATTATTATTATTATTATTATTATTATTATTATTATTATTATAATACTGAGAATATCATTATGAAATATTACATGTGACATGACATGTAAATCCAGTGACAAATATATAGAGATTAGAAAACTAGTAACTTGAAAATAACCCATCTCAAAACATTACTCAAGCCCCCAACTGTTAAACCTGCGCAAAACGATGTGTCTCTTGTAACATATATTAATTTCTAGGCTCCTTTAACACACTGAACCTGCATTCATTTTGTATATGCACCTGTGTACAGATGTGTGTCTGGTCTGATCCTAGCGTGTCTGACTTCCTTCCTGCTCTCTCTGTGTTTCCCTGTATGTGTGGAGGAAGGGTGCCATCCAGGCGGGGGGGGGGGGGTCAGCAGTTGGCATCAAGGGGCAATGCCAGGAAAGGTACCCACCTGATGAAGTCCCCGTTGGGGTCGGTGCGGCGTCCGAAGCCCACAGGACAGTAGCAGTGGAAAAACTGCTGGAAAAATGAACTGCAGGACAGCCACATCCAGCTGCCTGCATTCACGCTCCAGTCTGCATCTAGAAGTAACTCCTCAAAGACCTGCAACACAAACGTGATGGAGAGGTTGCTCAAAAGTGTCATGGGTCTAATAGAGACCTTTCAGGGAACATTACACAAACTCTGATAGATGTACTGGAGGGTGTGAATGAAATGTTGGGAAATTATGCAGATCTTTGCTTCATTTGAAAATTACACTGACGGGCCTAAATGGGCTGCTAGTGTTCATTTTCACTAAAACTGAAAGGGCCAAAAGTGGATTACATAACTGATTACTCCAGATGATGTCTAGATTTAAATCCTCTGTCGCAGGAAGAGTTTTTTTTGGGGGAGTTCATCCTTGTCAGATCGAGGGTATAAGGATAGAGCCACTACAAACCGCTATCTCTTAAAACCTTAAAAACTAGTCCAAAAAGACTTATGAAACTTCAGAAATCAAAAATCATTCCTAACAAATTTAATTTTGCTCAATTTAAGAGTTTAAGTCATGAATTCCACTGCCTCTTTACACATGATGGCGAGCGTTAACACACACAGAGGTTCACACTACACGTACTTCTCTGAATACTACTGCAGTAATCTGTCTTAAATCCAACTACATTTAAATGAGATTATCCTTCTGATGTTTTTGCAGTGAAGACTTACTTAAAGACAAAAAGAAAATCTCTATATTTGCAGTGTTGTTTTGGTCTTTGTTGGTTTTAAGATTGGTCCGATTCTTGAAATAACCATCAACTGCAGTTTTCTCCTAACAGTTTGGGATACTAGTGTGACAACCATGTAATCCACTTTTCAGACTTGTTTCCGATCGAGTTTTATGTCAACTCTAGTTGAAAAATACATTGATTATCTTCCCAACAAAAATAAAGACCAGTTTATTTGTAAAAATTGAATTTTCTAATGCAGGTGTTTCTTCACAAGATGATTTATCTTGGATTACAAAAAGCTCAGGTCAAGAATGAACTTTCAATTTCAGCTTTTAAACCAACAGGGATGAAGAGGCCTCAAAGGACTATAACTGGGCAAACTTCATCTGCTGAGGAAGACCTTGTGATACGATCGAAAGCTCCAGAACAGCTACAGAAAGGACCTTGTGGTGAGAATGTTTTGTGCACATAAATCCTAAAATAAGATGCTGTGACTTTGTTGAAGGAGACATCTTCACTCCATCCCTCCCCTCCACTCTCTACTGTCACTTCCTGCATCCTCACCTTCATCCCTTCTTCCCAGCTGATCCACAGATCCCCCCTGGTGAGGAAGCAGGCCACCGCATGCCTGGCCAGGTGATGGATCCAGCCCTCCTGCCTCAGCTGAGTCATGATGGCGTCTATCCAGGGGAAACCTGTCTTAGCCTCGGCCCACTTGGCAAGCGCTTCGGGATTTTTGTCCCAGGGGATGCGGACACAGATCGGGTTCCCCTCCATCTTGTCAAAGCGTGGGTTGTTGGTCGCCGCGGTGTAGAAGAACTCCCGCCACAGCAACTGGCCGTACAGAGAGAGTGGAGGGGAGCTGTTCTTTTTCACCTGGATAAAAATATTAAAATATTAGGACATAAAAACTTATGGTTAAGTACAAAGAGTTATGGTGGCAGTAAGGGCATTTCCAGACAAGATTATCATACAAATTTGGGAAGAATTTGGTACACAAGCATGCTGGCTGAGCTGTGAGATCTGAAGTTTTTCTGAGTTTAGCAACCTTCAGTCTCTAAATCTTAAATTTAGTTTGAATTCTGGTCCAGTGGAATCGTTTTTTTCCACTGTGCTTGATTCCAGAGCTAATATAGTGATTGGCACTGGCTTGTTGATCACGGATATCAATCACTATACTGTGACTTTGTTGCAGGTAGATTTTGTCCCCATGAGTGATTTGCATGGACTACGCAAATATGAGGACTTTTCTGAAGTTATCTTTTAATTTTTAAAACTTGTTTTAAAAATATTTTGTGACATTTTTCACAGGATATTTAGCTGGATATTTAAAAAGGATGTTTGATTGTTATTGTAAAGCTACTTGGACTGTGACTGATGCAGGCCGACTCTATTTTGGTTGAATATAAAACTAAGTAAGTACATAAATAAATATAATTATACTATAAATCTACCTACACTGTGACGCACAAATAGAATTAGACCTGTAAGGTGCCCACATGACATGGTAGCCCCAGATTTTCTTAAGGTATTTCCCACACTGCCCATAGGAGTTGATATAACAGCTTCACTCAGAGTGAGCTACACTGGGGGAGCAGTAAGCTGACCTTGCGGTAGAGGTCTGTGAGCTTGAAGTAGAAAAGGCGACAGGAGAGGCAGCCGAAGCGCAGGTAGGGGCTGAGGCCTGTTGGGCTGGCCAGCAGCGAGTTGGCGTTCATCCTGGGACGCTCGAAATTAGCCACCCACGCCTGGAAAAAGATGGAGGACGAGAGGGAGGGATGGATGAGAGACGGTAGGTGAGTAAAAGAGATGCAGGGCACAGTTATAAAAAAAGGTCAGCATTTTAAATAATATGATTAAAAGAAAGAAAAATTCCTCAATACTAGAATAAAACTGGTCAATTCGTTTCTGAATATAATCATATGATATTGGCTTGATATTAAATGTCACATATCAGCCGTTGACAGTCTATTAGGAGGTGCAGTACTGACTTTTCTCTCCAGATGGCGCTCTATCCTTGTCAGAGCCTCAGTCTCTCCTCCAGGCCACACAGCTGAAGGCAGGCCCTCGATGTCAAAGCCTGAAAACATTCACCTTCCTGGTTTACAAACAGTGTTGCACCCGTATGTTGGATGACTTAATGAATCCTTCAGTGGTGTGTCAGTCAGTTACGTCATGTACGGTCAATTAAAGTCTTATACAACGCGTAGTTTCATCCAGGCAATCAAGCCGCTAATAGTTCCTACAAAGCATGACCAGACCCGTCTAATTGGTTGACTTGACAGCTGTTTCAGTCATTGAGAAACCAGTTGCAGACCTTCCTTTTTTTTGGCTTGTTATTTTCAGTTTATTCATACAAGTGTTTAAAGTTTAGTGTATGAGCCATGTGCAGATGAAGCTAAAAGTGCAGAGTTTGAGTAGAGAGATTGATATTGGTCACTGGTTCAGCAATAACTAACGTCGTACATAGTGTCAACGTGTGATACGTCATTTTAAATTTATTAAGGAGGAGGTTAAAAAGAGCACTTCCATCAAAATGTATTCTTAATTGTTTTTAAAGAGTAACATTTTTGAGTAAATTATTGGTATAGTCACTTTATTACACTGTCAATTAAATCTAATTCCATAGTGTTCAACACAACAGAAGTTATTTTACTTTTTCCAGAGAAAATCCAGTTATTATATCCTCCTCCAACCCTCAAAAAGTCTGGTCTGGGTTTAAATCAGGGTCTGGGTTTGAAGGCATTTTTTAAATGCGTCCATAAAGGAGCCCACCAATCAGCTGACGCCAGTGAGTGTTAATTAAGTGAGAACAAATGGCCGACAGCGTGCCCCAAACTAAACACACCTTTTCTAGCATTTCATAAACGACTTAGCAGATTTTAAACAAATCTACTAAACTCTATACTGAATGTAAACTGTACCCGATGATTTCTACACACAATCTTTCTTAATTATGTTGTCTGGTAAAACTAATTCTGGTTAGGCTTTCTTAGTGCAATGGCTCTCAGCAGGTGACACTGGGTGCAGGTGTGAGTGGCAGATGGCTGCAGCACTGTGAAGAGTGTGAATGGAAAGTGGCCTTCTGTGAATGGAAAGGGGACATCTTGACTGACTGAGTTTAAGAGGGTTAACACGTTACCTGGCTAATTTAGGGGACAAACAACAGCTTGTGCGGAATAAACCTTTAAAGAAAGAAACATCTGCACTGACGGTTTTAGAGCGTTAACATCTTAAATATCTTATTTTTTAGTGAAATAGTTGCACAGGTATGGGGCGGAAGATGGCTACAGTGCAGTTAACTGTATGAATGGACTGCAACCTTTTGTGAATGGAAACCAGACATCTGGATAGAAACTCAAAGAAGGTGATCGTGTCACCTGATTAATCCAATAGTGAGGGTTTAGGCGAGATGTACCTTTAAATAGAGAAACTGGATCGACACTTTAAGCAGGGTTAATGAACGCCAAGTCTTAATCGTGGAAGGGATTTTCATTTTGTTTAAGTCTTAATCAATCATAGACTTTTTTTATTTTTAGATTTGGTCAAATTTTAGGCCTCACATAATGCATTAATTCTAGTTCAAATTAAATTCTAGTCTTTCAAAGACAATTTCTAATTCCAGTGTTTTATTTAGCATTTAACATTTTACACCAAAGCATTTCAGATGTTTGGCCTACCATATTGGCCTGAATATAAGATAATGATATTTTTTTCTGGAGATAATGTTTGATGTCTGTTGTATTATATCTGAGGACTAGATAATTACGTATTAAGTATTTACAACATCAGTTATTCTTCTTGAATGCAGCCTTAAAGATGCGAGGCTAGCAAGTTTCTTCTACAGTTTCGTCTACAATTAAATGTGCTAGTTTTCAAATGATAAGGCAGCATCTTTTGGCCCTTGGATCTAAACTTTAAAAGCATTTTGGCCATTTTCAACACTAACTAACTATCACTGCGTTATTGAGGCTGTTTTTAGCCATATTACTATTTTTTGTTTCTGCAGCAGTTGGTCTGAGGTCAGTATCTTCTCCTCCTGCTGCTTACACATCTAAACTTCCTTGTTAAAGGCCCGTAAAGTCCGTCCAGGTCTGCGCTTGTCTAAGTGCAAGGGTGTGTGTTTGTTTTCTTACCCAGCTCCTCCAGGGACGGGACCCCGTACTTGTCTCCGTGGTCCTCGGAGATGGGGGTGACGCAGCGACCCATCAGGGTGTCCGACAGCGTCTCCACGGGCATCTCAGGAGGATCCAGTCGACTGATCAGGGTCTGGAAACGCTTGTAGGTGAGAGGAGGCTGCCCACCATTCAGCTCTATGATCCTGGGGAAAGGCAGAGAATTTATTATTTGCACAAGTAAAACATCCATCCATCTATACCGCTTATCCTCTTAGAGGGTCGCGGGGGGCTGGAGCCAATCCCAGCTGACATTGGGCGAGAGGCGGGGTACACCCAGGACAGGTCGCCAGTCAATCACAGGGCTGACACATAGAGACAGACAAACATTCACACTCACAGTCACGCCTACGGACAATTTAAAATCACCAATTAACCTAACCTGCATGTCTTTGGATGGTGGGAGGAAACCGGACCACACGTAAAACAAATGGCCAAGACACATTTTAGTAGGTTTTTTTTTTACAAGTAAAACAAAAACTACTAAAATGTGTCTTGGCGACGATGGCATAGAAACACAAGTCAACACATCTCTCACAAAAGGTGGTTAATTTAAAGAGAAACCTATTTTGCATTTGAATGCCATTGGCTGATCCAGAACTGTTGTTACAGACCTCTTTTTCACATCCTAAGATAAGTTGTTAAGTTATAGCTGTTGTTAAGTTATAAGTCTATTATTATCAAAAGGGAGATAACTTTGTTACATTTCTTGTTGCTGAAAGAAAAGCTTTTTGTTTAAAGATGCTCTGGTCAATCAAATTCATTTCAAATGGTAAATCAGTAGTTCTAAAATGTGTCGATCAGAAGAACTCGTCATAAAATAGGAGAATACAAATAAATAAAGCTAAAACAGTGTTTTTACAGCCGTCTATCATGGCTGTCCTGTTGCTGTCACACAGGTGTCTGTGTTCCTGTCTTGCTCTGCTCTTTTTTCTTTTTTAAGATTCTTTTTACGATATATATCAGACTTTCACATCCACAGCGTAAGCCAACTTGTAAAAAAACATTTTGGAGCAATAACAGCTGGAGATGCAACAAGTGTGCGGCATGTAAACAAAGATGGTTTGGTGGTTTTTAAAAGGCACCTGTGCCGTTTCACAGGTGGAAGTAAGAGGACGATGTTAAACATGGATATCTGGATATGTGGAACATTATTTGATCTTTGAAACTGCTTGACCATTCAGAAAAACACGCAGGGCATACCTTCTAAAACTGAATGTGAAGATGTACAGCAGTCGGCAGGTATTTTCACACTACTATTGGTTGATAACATGAAATATATGCATGTATAGAAAACAATATTTATCTTGAGATAAGAGGAACCATCATCAGGCTGCACGACAGTTCACTCACTAAAACAATCCAACATCATGTAGTATGTTTAAAAATTGTGTTTGTGTGTCTGTGTGTGTGTGTGTGTGTTTTCCTCACTTGTCCAGGTCGTAGAGGGTGTGTGATATCTTGACGATGACCTCCACCCCTGCCTCCATGGCCAGCTTCTTGATGGCAGCGTCTCGCTCCTTGCCGAAAGGCTCCGAATCATACTCAAAGGTCAGCCGAGAGATCTTCCACTCCTGAGACAGAAATGACAGTTTGCCAGAGCCCAAGGTGGCATCGTCAAGTGTTTGCTTGTCTGACCAACAGTCACAAAAGCCAACAATATTCAATTTTGCAATGATATAAAACAGCAAAAGGCTGTAAATCATAGCGTTTGAGAGGCTGGAAACAGCAACTCTTTGGCATTTTTTGCTTGATAAATGACTTTAAATGAGATGATTAGAGCTGCTGTCAATTTCCTGTTGAGGCTGACCTTAAAGAGCCGTGGGAACACGTTGGCTGGTTGGCCCCTGATGACAAAAAGGCGGGAGTTGAGCTTCCGAAGGCTGGCGTCCAGATCCTCCAAACACTGGAGGAGGAACCTGAAGAGGGAAGACGAAGAGGAGGTAGAGGAAGAAGGAAGAGGACAACAAATTTATTACTGATCTTCTGATTATAGTCATGAAGCAAACACTGATTTTTCTTGAGTTTTGCTAAGCATACTTAAAATTAAAAGTATGATCTTTCTCAGTCCCTTCACTTTGCTGCACGTTTCTTCGACATCGACTTGTCAAAGTCACTGAAAGCTTTGATTTCAAATGCTCTAAGCTCTTGAACAACAAAAAAAGTAAAAAGCTCTTAAGTACTGTTATTTCAGCGGCAGACACTGGTGGTTAATTAATCACAGTGCCGTGGATCTATTACCATGGTTACCGCTGAAACCAAGTACAATCATGTCAGTTTTAATCTTCGATCCATCCACAGGTGTACAGAGGGATCACATGTAATCCCTCGAGGATCATGGTACAACAATAAAAAGTAACCATGACACAAAACTGGAGCACGGTACGGAGTAGCACATGTGTAAGATGTGCAACAGTATCTGACCAGGACAGTGAGGCACTAAATGTCACAATGCAGTGCTGTAAAGTTACTAAATACTCAGTGAGCTGATCTGATTCTGTGAACTGATTTTCCCATTTTATCGTAAGTTCTGAATGGTTTAGCATCATACAGTCTCTCCTTGTATACTCCCAACTGTTGCCTCAGGTTATTGAACTCAGCATTAAATAACTGTTAAGACAAATAACAACTACGTACTGTGGACTAAAACTGTGGAATAGCTTGTCCATAAATATGTGATGTGTCTGTACATTCCTCTAAGAAATATTTTAAGACTCAGCTTTAAAATCTTGCTTATAAGTCACCTGTAGTCTTGCTTGTATTGAATCTTAGCCTGTGTTTTTTGCATTTTAATGTTTGCCACTTTTTAATCAGTTTTTTGTCTGAATGCTTCACATGTTTTATACAATTGCATGTCACAGGTAGGATTCACATTATTTTCATACTCATTAAATCATTCAGTGTGAACCCTTGAGTCGTGTCCTATATGGAAGCATCTGGATTTGCTGTGTTTCTTCATCCATGTATTTGATTTATCACCGTCGTAGCAATAGAACAATCTCTTGTTCAATGTCAAAAATACTATATCAGAAATTAAAAAAGTGTAATACTTTTTGAACTTTTATGAAACTTAAAGCAGCTATAATCGATATTTTTAAAAATAACGACGTATCAAATGACAATGTGACATTGTGAAAGGGAGCTTCAGCTCATTGGCCCGCAACTTCACTGTTTTGGTTCACTCTCAGCGCTCTCATAGCATCATTTTTGGCCACAGCAGGCAGCTGTTTTCAGAGACAGAGCTCTAAAAAACAACTGCACACTACCTGCTCAGCAGCAAACAGCAGACAGACACAGTTAGAGACTAGCCGGTGAACATTTAGCAGCTAAAGAGCCAGATATATACAGTAAAACTGCACATAACAAGTAAAAGCTGATGTGAGAACTCAAGACTGTTAATATCCTTTCCTTAATAATCAGTGTGGTATCTCTTGCGCCTTTGCTTCCACAACCTGCATGTTGGGCCTGCTAACAGGCATCACTTCATCACCAGGGGTCAAACCGTTGGGTACCACCTATCGAGACTGGGTTGTGTTTGACCTGCAGTCCTGATCGTTAGCAGGATCTGGCGGGATCACAGAGAAAGCAGACAGTCAGCAAGCCGAGCAGACGGCCGGGCAGCCAGACGATGTTCCGCTCAGTTCTGTTCCCTCCTGTCTGACCCCGTTAGCCTGATCATTAAAGCAGAGGAGGGCCTGCTCGACAGGCAAAGCTCCATTTGCTCCCAATCCGCACACAGACAGGCAGAGCTGGGCAGCAAGGTCGCGCACACACACACACTTGAGGCACGTGCCTGCTTATGCATGAGCTAGACAGAGTTGTGAAGCCTGAGTAGGAGCTTCCATGACTGACCGTCTGGCTTGGTCTTTGTAGACCAGCTCAGACTGCAGCTCCACTCTGGGTTTCCTCTGCAGATTTCAGATGGTAATTATAGTTTTTTTCAAAGCCTTTTCCACACAGCCAGGAATAATTGTCCAGTGGAGAAATAATACATGCCTTTATGTTTTTATCATTATTATTTTTTGCCTAAAAGTCTAAGAAATACCAAAATCAGCCTTAAAAAACAAGACACCATGAGTAATTTCTATGTAATTACAGAATGTAAACTCCTCAAGTCATTAAAAACCCCAAATTCCCAAAAACAAACTGAGCAAAACTGGGAGGTGATCATGCAAACAATCTTACAGGTTCGTACAGCTTTTTAGGAGTGAAATTCAAGCACTTTTCAAGAACTTTCAAGGTACCTAAAGCAAAGATTTCCAGACTTTATCATCACATCTAAACTGTTACTATAAATGCCAGGAGACAAACAAATATGAAGACGGGATCGTTTCATTTCAAATATTAAACGATTTTTGGATTCCATGAGTGATAGTGTTGATGATGAAACACAGATTATGTTGAAAATAAAGCATTTTTCAAGAACTATATTCAAAATTCAAGCATATTCGTAACCTTGAAAACATAACGGCATTTTCCAGACTTTCAAGACTTTGTACGAGCCCTGTATCTTAATGCGAGATGGAAAAGTCAGTGAGGCTGTTTTTCTGAAGACGTCATCCAACACCATGGAAACTGTATTTGTATATGAAGCAAAACAATGAGCAGGATGTGCATTTCTTTGTCAAGGCATGACTCTTATCTGTTTTAATCCCGTTCTTTTGGCTGCCCTCCTTCTACCTCGGTGGACAAAAAGTATTGAAATAATATCAAAGATGCTCAACAAATCATTCTGGGTGACGTGCTATCAGCTGTTATATATGTGTGTGTGTGCACCTGTGAGCCCTCACAAGCAGTGGATTAGCATGTATGCCCACACGGATTCATCCAAATATTCCGTGTGCATGTGCATGAACACGAGCTCAAATGTGAAAGTCGGTGTAGTGCATGCCTATGAGGATGCATGCGTGAGCGTCAGTGCGTGCTTCCACATCTGTGAGCCTCTGATTGTTCCACTGTGTTTGTGTCTGTGTGTTGCTGGGTTAGCCACTTCCTGCCTGCCTGCCTGCCTGCCTGCGTGCGTGCGTGCGTGCGTGCGTGCGTGCGTGCATGCGTGCGTACATAAATCCTTATATAACTGCTCTGGCCTACATCTGTGGGAACACACACACTCAGCATGGACTGCACCACAACACAATCCCTAAGCCTAGTAGCCTCATTCCTGGCCACGCACCAACACACACACGTTTACTTAGGTCACTTTTGGGACATTACATAGACTTACATTCATTTCCTGGACCATAACCAGAACCATAACCACTACTTGCCCAACCCTAACCCTTACCATAACCTTAACCACTGACCCAAAAATCAGCCTTTTCCCAATTGGGGACATGGCTTTTGTCCCCAGTTGTGTCCCTGAAGGTAGCCCAAGTCAGAAACACACACACACACACACACACACACACACACACACACACACACACACACTCACACTCACACTCACACTCACACTCACACTCACACTCACACATATTCCCTCTCTCTCAGCAAGAGTAGAGAGAGGACAATAACTAAACCACTGTGTGTGAATGAGAAGCAGTAAACCTTCAGAAAAAGCAAATATGTTTTACAGCTTCTGTGTGTGAGAACGCTCTGAAGTCAACAAAGATGTTACTTTGCTTTTTAATGGAAATGTGGGTTTTGCTTTCACTCCCATGACCCACCAAACCTTTCATCACAAGCAAAGGAAAAACCCACCTGGCAACTGCTAAAAACAAATTTCAATCGGTCCATTTCACTGTTTTGGTGGTTTATTCGTGTTATTCTTCAACATCTTTACCTTGCATTCCAATGTTATATATCACTATGGTGGGGACACAGAGTACTTTCTAAAAAGGTACAAACCTTTTAATTTATTTTTTACATTTAGAAGAAGAGTTTTGTGCCATTTAACATGTCGACATCATGTTTTTCGAGCTGTTAAAACGTGATGTTTTGACAGGACTCCCGTGGGATCCTATCACTATATCCAGAGATGTTAAGTGAACTCAGAAGACGACTGACAACACAGCCTGAATCTATAGAAAAGGTTGGCAGAGTTCAAGGACAGAGAAGATAGTATGCTCCCTCTTCTTCTATAAGACCCAATAAGTTCGGCTATGGAAAATAAGCTAAAAATGAACAGAGGCTATGTGCCAAATTAAATGAAGGTTCCTACCTCCTTAAACAAAACCAGGAAACAAATGACTCCTACAGTAACTCTCGGATGAAGAGACAAGACTAAAGCAAGATTAAAAACAGCGCAAGTCCTTTTTCTCTTACTTCAGTGAGAATACATCAGTTATTAAAAGTTCCACCTTGTTTTTCAGTGACATTTATAAGCAGAAGCTACATCTGAGAGAGCTCTATGAACACAAGGTTATCCAACATGGCCTTGAAAGGTTTTTAAATCATCTCTGATCCTAACATGAGACGCTTCAAGGCACTGAGGAAATGGGTCAGGAATGCATGAACGTGATAAATGAGCAAACAAGTACTTGGAACACGACTCAACACGAACAGGCATTTCAAATTACAAGATAAACAGCATGTCATTTATGACAAACCTGCAACACTTTTTGGCGTTACATTTAGTGAGGATTAAAACCTGACAATGGTGCAGTAGTTAGGCTCACAGTTCAGTCATTATAATGATTCAGTTGTTTGCAATTACTGAAGCGACTGACTGACAGACACACTGACTGACCTACAGTCACACTAGCTGTTGGTCACAGTCAAAAATAGGGAAAATGAAGATGTTTTTAAAGGTTTAATTTGCCTGATCTTTATAGTGGTGAGCTGAAAAAAACAATATTGTTTCTGTTATGCGTTTCTGTCAAATAAAAAAAAAAAAAAAAAGCAGATACATCACTATCAGATATTTTTTAACTTCCAAATATCGATATCGATATCAATATCGGCCTCTAAAATCCAGTACAGGTAGGACTGTAGTGCACTCCACTGATATTACATTGATTGATCATCAGTTTACTAGTTATAGAGAGTGATGGCACTGAGTCTGAAAGACTTGGATGGATGATCTAACAAAAAGATGCTATAGAGTTGCATCATGGGAAGTGTAGGATCCAGCGTTTAAGGAGCTTGACACATACTAGGGAGTTAAGCTGCAGCGATAAGTCGATTAATCGATCGACAGAAAATTATTTGCCACCTATTTTGATAATTGATTAATCGTTTAAGTCATTTTTCAAGCAAAAATGTCAAACATTTAGTGCTTCCTGCTTGTTAAATGTGAGGATTTGCTGCATTTCTTTTTCTTTCTGACAGTAAATGAAGAGTCTTTGGGTTTTGGACTGTTGGTCGGACAAAAGAAGCAATTTGAAGACGTCATTTTGGGCTCTGGGAAATTGTGATGAGCATTTTTTGGACATTTTATAGACTAAACATGAAAATAATCATTAGTTGCAGCCCTACTAGGTACTAAAAGTCTGGATATCTTGGCCTCTGCTGCATATATCTTGACCATTCTTTTTTAATCTCTCTCTTGCAAGTCCCCCAAGTTTATGGAAGTGCAATAATAAATCACTGGAGTGCCCCTTTAACTTAGGACCAATAACACAGTCAGAAGCTGCCAACAAAAAAAACTACTGCTATTGACTTAGTTTGTGTTTGTCAAGACCATCACACACAAAGAAAACCATTTCAGGCTCTAATTCAGGGACTTTTTAAATTCACAAGGAAAGCAATAACACCTGAGGACATTATTTACTGCAACTGTGGATCAATTTTGTAATATCTGTCAGCAAGAACAAGGACCGAAAAGGTCAGTAAACAGCAGTTAAGATATCTGGCATAGACACTGTGGTTTTTATGTTTGTCCTGATTGCACGTTTGTCTGAAAGTACTGAAGAGTGACTCGTGAGGATAACTGAGCAAGAGTAAACAAGAGAGACTGCTAACTAGCTTCTTGGTGACTGTAACAGTTGGCAAAACATTCATAACAGCATACCCTACCTGCAGGTGTCAGGGCAGCTGAACGGGTTTTAGTGTCACTGGCTGAGCCTGTGTTGGCTATTAGTGCTGCAGATATCTATTTGGTCTAACTCAACTGCTCAAATTCAAGTGTCTATATATCTGGGACAGGTCAATTTTAAACTGCAATTTTCTCTGTGTGTAGGCCTAACAGCGGGGCATGGCAATATAACATGGCTGTGTGTGTGCTTGTGCAGAGATCAGTGACCTCAATTCTGTCCGATTTGTCTTAATTTAACCTCAGTGCACCATCTTGTGACCCGCTATGCAGCTATTTTAGCTCCTGCAGATAAACAGGGTTGTAGCCTTGAGTCTGACGGCAGTGTGTTTGTTGTACGTCACTGCCTTAGCCCAGATAAGTGGGGCACATTCTGCAGTTTTCTGCCCACTTCAATTGAAAATGTGAAATAAGATCCCTGCTTTTCTTCTAAGAAAAAAAGTTATCAGACTCAGAGATGTATCAACATGAACGACACATATTCCCTAAACTCAGTGCTATCTTTCCAGCACAGTGAATAATAATCATGTTGCTTTTTCCGTCCTAAGGAGCCACTGAATCACTTCAAATCACCTTGACAAATTTTAACCTCCTCAACCCTCTTGGTTGCACCTGTGAGTCCATTAAAAACTTGTGCTGTGTAAACAGAGAACAAAGAACTGTATTCTAAATTCTAGTCAAGATCCCAAAGTGTACAAAGACTCCAAATACGTCACATAGAGGTGAGGGGAGGTGATTAAAATTATGCAAAAGACAATTAGGCTGCCATTTCATGTATTATTGCAGCTATAAAAACATGGCTTGAATATAATTTCCTAATAATTTCCTGGGGAGTTTCCTAGAAGGAACTATGTAATTTGCTACTAATTATAAAGGCATTATTAAACAGTTATTTTAGTAAGAGTTCAGTTAATTTTCTTGAGTTAATAAGTACATTGGAAGTGCAACCCTCTCAAATAACCAATTAAAAGCATGTTCAGAGAGCTGCTTTTTTAAAAAAAATCCTAATGACTGAAAAAACATGACAGAGATCCGTTTAAACCCAACTTATTGCTTACTAACTGCTTGCATGTAGACAAACTTTTCTTTCTTTTTTCCCCACATTATTTGCATGTTCAGCTGACCTGCTCTGCACTGAATAAAAGACTGGGCAATTAACTGGAATTAATTAATTGTAAGTCTACCAACTGACTGACCAACTCTCTACTTTACCTTTCCAGGAATCCTCCTAGGAAATTATGGACCTAAAAAGAACCCAGAAGACCTAAGAAATAAAGTGTTACCAAAAACAGGTCAGCGTCCACTGATGCTGACGTCCCATCAGTTCTGACTTGTGAAGGCAAGTTGACATGCAATCAGTGAATGCAGCTCACTCCGTGAAGTCAGCATTTCAACATTAAGACAGGCTGACAAAAGCAAAGAAGTGCATTTGCTTCACCAGTGACCTACAAATTATGTTTTGGAATCTGTGAGCTGCGAGCAGGCATGTGCGTCACTGATGCACGTTTCCTGCCTGGTTGCCGCCGCCGCCGCCGCCACCACCGCCGATCTGTTTACATTTTTAGTATCACAATCAGCTGGATATGACTGGGTCACTGACTTCAATATTGACTATTCCTACGCAGGGACTACAAATAGCACTCCAGAGCAAAAATCGGGCCAGCGAGCAATGAATGAACGGAGTGATATCGACTGTCCTCCCCTGCAGAGCAGATATGACAATTTACAAACAGACTCACGTGAACTCACACACATTCCCTCAACACGGGGCCGAGCTTAATTTAACAAGACACACACACCCCCAGTCTGCAGTCACACACACACACACACACAGCCTATTTACACACCATTTATCCCTGCTGCTTGTACACCCTTTCTAATAACTTACTTCTAAGACTCCTCGTTTAGAGAAGGCGGGCTCCCGGTGTAATCTCCAGTCATCCAGTCACTGGGCCCTAAGTCTACCTGTTGACTGACCTCTATACTGGGGATTATGTGAGCAGAGACTGAACAAAAAGGCGCCCTGTGGCTGTGAAACCAGCTGAGCAGATGCATCCAGGTCAAAGCTGTAAAGCCTTATTTATATAGTCTGTTAAATCCACTTAAATTAAGAAGTCTTTTTTTAAAACAATCTTTTGTTGTGTGTGGTGCGTTCAAAACCGCAGCTAAAGCCCAAAAAGAAGTCTTAATGATGGATTTCCATGATCCAGATTCGGACTCATGTAGGAGCAGGAGACGAGACTGAAAAGCAGCCAAACGTTTGCCAGACAACGAGGAAAGGTCTCCATCCAACAACCTGACCATTCAAAATCTAAAAGCCTTAGATACGACGAATGAAACGCCAAAAGCAGAGAAATGCTGACATCATGTTGTGTGTCGAGGCACTGCAGCTCGGTGGCTCCTGTTCCCCCCCCCCATTTCTCCTCTCAGCGACTCAGCTCCTCATCATGTACGAGACAGCTTTCCAGAACTTCTTCTGTGGCTGACTGTCTATTTAATACATTCAGAAAATGTGAATCGCACATATTTTATTCCTTTTGTACAATAATGATGACAGACCCCCTGTCAATATTGTGACACGCTTGGGTTTTTTTTTCTTGCAGTTATCAACACACATGCTGAAATGTGCCAAAAGCTGACAATAACAGATGTATTTGGCCACTTGGGGGCAGTGGAAACAAGTTGTGAACATTGACATGTCATCACATTTAAGTTGATATGGTAAACTTATTAGCAAACAGTTGCTTATTTAGATATCCAGCAGTTACGGAGAAACATCATTAATTTAGGGTCGTGTTTGTGTCCATCTGATGAATCTAAGTCCAATATTCGCTCTCTTTCAGCTCTGTTTTTGCTCTCTGAGGGAAACATCTGGCTCTTAAGCTGCTAAATGCTCCACTATGTTCACCGGCTAGTCTCTAACTGTGTCTGTCTGCTGTCTGCTGCTGAGCAGGTAGAGTACAGTGGATTTTTAGAGCCTTTTAAAACAACGCTATGAGAGCACTGAGAGGGAACCAGAACAGTAAAGTTGCAGCCAGACAGATAAACAACGAGCTGAAACTCACTATAAAGCTCTGTAAAGCTGAGCGGAGCTGCAGATTCAGCTGATAATTCTCTGTAGGTTCATCACTATGAGTGTCCCCTTTCACATTGTCATTTGATACAGTGATGTAAAAATAACTATTATAGCTTCTTTAAAAACTTGAAAATTTGACTTGTTGCTACTTTGTCATGATAAAACTTCCATTAAGTACGAGCTAAATACCAATACTGATGGTCCTCAATTACAGGGCTGGGTGATATGACTGAAATCAATACCATGATGTTAATAAAAGAAAATATTTTTCTGATAAAGACAGATCATGATATGGCAAATGTAGGCAAGATTACATATTAAAATACTCTAAATTCCACTGTTATGCATGGCATCAGACAAAACTCTTCACACCAGGAAAACTAAAAGCTTAATAACTTTTTGTTTTTAGTTTTTAAATTCTAATATGCTTGAAATAATTGATTAGAACTAGTAGTTCACAATCTGTTTGGCTCGTGACCCCTTAAAACGAAGGGATGTTTACTTGTGTGACCCCTTGTCATCGATTGCAAATGTCTAACGACTGACGAGTTCAACCACAGACGTCTTCATTTCTTTGTGTATTTGAAAGGAAAAGTCTGGAAAAAATGAACATAATTTGG
This sequence comes from Macquaria ambigua, assembly GCA_008360985.2. Classification (NCBI taxonomy): domain Eukaryota; kingdom Metazoa; phylum Chordata; class Actinopteri; order Centrarchiformes; family Percichthyidae; genus Macquaria; species Macquaria ambigua. The sequence continues at coordinate 135,541 of VMKM01001115.1, read as the reverse complement.
TGTAGCACAGGTATGTTTTCTCTGCTTTCCCATCCTCTTAATCATCTTGCGACCCCTGAGGTTCACCTTGTGACCCCCAGGTTGGGAACCACGAATGATAGATGATACATCACGATATGATTCTACTAAAGGTGCTTTTAGACAGCGAGCAGGTGTAGTCTGTATAGAACTATTACACAAAAAAAATAAATAAAATAAAAATCTTAAAATGGACAAATAAAAACTCATCTTACCGCCACCTGTTGACCCCGACGTTGGAGGAGCCTGCGAACCAAGGGTCCAGGAAGTAAACACAGCGCACTGTGCCTGCCCCTTTGACCGCCTCCCGTAGCGCCGGGTTGTCATGGAGACGAAGGCCCTTCCGGAACCAGTGGATGGAATTTGGGGCCATCTTATTCTGAAGGAAGAAGAAGAATCACTGAGTGAGGAGCTGAAAAAGACTGAATGGCGGTGAAAGGCTTGCTGAATGAAGACGACAGCTACGTATGTACAGAACAGAACGTGATGCTTTCACTCACGGCTAGTACAAAACTGAATGTCTCCCAACAGGAGAGATAACTGAAGCATCCAAGTTGTAACGGAACAGTTGCCAACAGTGTGGGACGTGCCAAGAATAGAACAATCTGAACAGGAACTCCGTCACATCGCTGTAGCCAAGAAAAAGTAGAGTTTTTATGCTTTCTGTAATCCACAGAGATATTTTTTAGGCGTTTGGCTCTTGTTGAAATAGACCAACAGTAAAATAAAACTCAACTTCTGGTGTGCCAAAGGCAAGAAAAATCATAGAGCAAAGAGATGACACTTCTTAAGCCTGAGGATATTCGTGTATAAAACTTATGAGTTGATTAATTGATTAGTCAAGAGACAGAAAATGATATCATGATATAAAATTATAAATACATCATGATATTGATTTATTTCCTGATTTAGTGAATTTTCCAGATAACAAGACAGGAATGTTTTTTAAATAAATATCTAAATATTTAAGTACTTCATCACATTGATACAAAAATCATGTATTATATAACATTGCCTTAAAACAGTGCTATTTATTAGCAACAATGCCAACAATGGTCTACAACCCGAGATAAAGGGCTAGCTGTCACTACATAAAAAATATGGCAAAATCTCTGACGGCTGACAAATCTTTATCATCTAACAGACGGTATATATATATATATTTATAGCAATACTGACAAACCCTACGATTACTCAGAAGCAAAAATAAATTAGTTCCAGATTTTATACATAAAGATCTGTCTGTTTTATATATATATATATAAATAATTGTAAGTTTAACACCTGAAAACAATCCTTATTTGCAGCCCTATGCATGTCACATCAAGAGAGGAATGACATGCATGCAGTCGGTCCTGGTTCTGTGGTGGATCTGTGGCTGAACCACATGAATGATCTTGGTTAAAGTCCAGCCTTGGACCTTTTTTTTTTGTTGCATGTCTCCCACCTCCTATCTCTCTGTCCCAGTCCTTCTTGTCTTTCTACTGTCTTCCACAAAGGCTAAAATCCATAAAACAATCTAAACACAGAAAACAAGACAGTTTTTGAAAGATTATGGTATGTGATCTAGGAGGGGAACTATGCAGAAGGGCTGATGTGTGTCTCAAAAGACTAATGCAGTCTTTACCTGCCAAGAATGTTTTTCAGTAACTATAATTATGACGGGTGACAATTTGTCCCTGTACTCATTGTTAAGGCTATTTTATGTATCGAACAGGGGTGATACAAAGCCACTGGATTAGATTTGATTGGCTCACGGTCAGAGGGGCTGCAGTGAAGTAAGGGACAAAGCCTGACCAAATACTGAGGCATTAAAACATTATGGTCTCAATACCATAGACTGTGTATAAAGATGGATGACGCGTCTCCACTTCAATCCCTCAATCGCAGCTGTCAATCATGACGTCACACCCCCTTAAATCAAACTTATCAGAACATCAGTGTGATAAGAACTACCTAAAATGACAGAAACCATCTTTAGGGTAAAATATATTTGACATGTACTTTGTGATTACTCATGATTTTTTTTTTATTTGGTCCATCTGCTAACATGGAGGGGGCGGGGTTTATGATCTATACTGCAGCCAGCCACCAGGGGGCGATCGAGATGTGAGGGGAGCTGTCATGTCGTCCATCTTTGTCTATGCTCAATACTTGTGTGTCTGCTCTTGCCAATGTGACAGGATTATAACTTTAAAATGGTGTTCATTTTAAACCCCTGTATATCTGAGGAAAGCCTAGTTTTTCTGGTAACTGAGCAGACAAAACTCATGTCTCACTCCTACGACCACTCTTTGTGTTTTTTGTCCAAAGTCATTTAGTACACTTTTGTCTACGTGGGGATGACGTGGTGCAGTGTGACTCGTATCACCTATGTGGCTCTCAGTCGCCATTTGGTTAACTGAACAGCTGATGGCAGTGGAAGAAACACACGTCCCTGACAGACAGGCAGGCGCTGACTAATTCAAATGGCTAATTAGCTGGGAGGCTAGCTGACTTTTGGTTTGCCTGCAGGTTAATTCAGTCACTTATTCTACTGTAGGTCTTGATTGGTTGAAGCCGAATTTATCTGAGACCTTGTTGGTCACCATGCTACATTCTCAAAGCAGGAAAATAATATTCAAAGAGCTTTAAAGCACTTTCCTGGCAGAAAAACTGGATTAATGTCAGACCCATTGCTCTTTTTCCTCTTTTGACTGTCATTTCTGAGATTTGCTGTTAAGGTGAAATTCCTTCATAATCAATCACTCTTTTATAAGCCATCTCTGCTACATTTTCAAAGTGTTACGGTCTGAACTAATCTGTCTTGGGTTTTAAATAGGGCCACTGCTTACTGTAAAGCTACAGTACCAGCACTGCCGGGTCTTAAAAAGCTCCTGGCTGGACCAAACCACCAGCTACAACACTCCATCCAGTGAGATGACAAGGGTCCTGCCCAAAAGTTCAAGCCATACTGGGCACTGTAAAGGGTGTCGTGGCTATATTGACATCCGTAGGAGGTTTCATCATTGGTTAAAAAACAAAAAACATGCATCACCACAGAAGCAAAAGCAAAACAAGATTTGAATAAAGTCTGTGATTGCATGTTGAAATGTACCTTTGATGAGCCTGGCTCACTGCAGAACATAATCATTTGTCAGAAATGAACATAAAATCATCACATTCTCTGCCACATTGCTGATTTTTACAGTGCGTCATCCAAAATGTGTCAGTTTCTCTGGCACAGTAGCATACACCCAACAACAGCCGGTGACCAGATTTTGAGGGGAGCCTCCGTGACGTAAAAAAACGTTTGTCATCAGTGCTGAGAATATTCATGTCTTATAAGTCACAAAACCAACTCCACTTTACGATACCCCGTAAAAAAAAAAAAAACTCCTCCACACTAACAGAACTTAATATTACTAAATATTCGACAAGGGAGGGAGAAGAGGCATGGGGGTGGATGAGAATCCAGCTGGGTGTGTGAGTGGGTGAAGACAAACTGACTTGAGCCTTACAAGTACTACATAGTAATTAGGACAATGGAAAAAGTATTGTGAATGTGCAATTAATTCAGTTAATAATAAACAATTAACAAACATAGCTATCTTAATGACAAATGAGAAGAATATTTTGAAAGCTCACTCAATGTGACCTTCAAGACACATTGTATTAACTGAAAATTACACTGTAAACATAAGCATCCTCTGTAAAAAAAACAAAAAAAAAAACAAAAACAAAAAACGCCTGATGGTTCTGATTTTTAATATCAGTTATTCATCTGTACACTTGACATTAAACCAGATTAATATTTCCAAAAGACAGGTGATGTTTTGAAAGGGCAGTTTGTTGATAAATCCCAAGTGTCCCAGTCACAGTGACGGCTCCTATGACTTCTACAAATGGAAATTAGGTCACACCGTTGATTCTGTATGGGAGGCTAATAATATTGTAGCTATCTACCTCACATGAACTTCCACCCAGAAACCAAATAACGGTACAAACAAAGAGCTGCTGAACAAGTCAGAGTGGAAATTACGAGTCTAAACAGGTCTCGAAAACACATATATATGAGTTGAGAGTTCAAGTCTCTGGCAAGGAAACATCTCTGAAGACCAAAACGGGGTCACCAGAGCAATGCTTATGTAAATGGTGGCGCTGTTTATGAAAGTAAAGCCGGTTTCCTATTCAAACTAAACCCTCAAAGCTACCAAAAAGACCCCTCTTACCTTGTGCTGGCTCCCTGGAGGTGATATTTATGTCAAGCCCAAAGAAAGACGCATTTCTTCCCTTGGTTTTGATGTGCCGGGTAGGTGTCTGTAGCCACAGCCTGTGAATACCCCTTGTCTCCCTGTACCTGCTTACTGCCGCTGAACTACTTTGTTTCATAAGAGTTTGGCTCACTACGCATGCCCCGTTTTCTTATCCCACTCTCATGTTGCGTTCAAGGCACAGCGGTTAAAAACATTTACCGAGCGCGAACTTGCTGAAAGCGTCCACACGCCAGAGCAGTTATTGACGTTTTCAGTGGACAATAACTGCAAATACAACAACACAGCTACGTGTAATGGTATTTTTACGAGTGTGACCTTGAAATATGATGAAAACCATTCATTCTGTTTGAACCATTTCGTTTTATCCAAAGAAATACTGCATTTCGTGTACTTTTGCCCAAATATTTTAACGTTAACGATGACAGCGGACTCAGAGGACTTACAAAAGATTAGACAAAAGCTCGATTGGTTGTATTTTCCGCCTGAGAGCCTACGTAACCACTAATATAACGTTAGAAAAAATCCCATTTATCGCCTTTCCCGCAGCACGGGAACGCAGCACTAGCTCTGTCAAACGTGAACAGCGACGTGCTTCCAATCCAGCGTTCCCATTGGTCGGTTTGACATCACATGTACGATGCCGGGTCACGTTTGAGAGGCATGTAAATGCGGAAGTCCATTCACACGACATCAACTGTCAGCCGCTTTATACAACCATGGCCGCAGCTGTGATGAACAGTGAAAGAGATAATTTCATTAAAAAGCGCTTCTTCCCTGAATAATGACGCTGTTCCAGTTGCTGCTTTCTTTAAAGGCAGAAGTGACCTGTACAGATTGTAGGCTATTCGTGTTTTGAAATATTACAGAGGGTGTCAAAAGCTAGGCTAAACTCCTCTATATATCGCCAAAGTGAAAGGTATCAGAATGACTAGCAGCCTGGAGTACACTGTAATAGTGTAATAGCTGCATTTAGCCACAATGACAGTGACACAGAAACAGTAGATTTCCCCCCATTTATCTTTAATTTCTCAAATGAAAAGGCAACAACCTTTGAAGCTGTGATGGTAAAAAGAAACACCGAACTGCCCTCAAAATATTTTAATTAAACCAGTGAAATTGCAAAAAGACCACAACAACTGTTGATTATGACACTTTTAGACATGCACCCTAAACATAACTTTTGTTTTCCTTTCTTTCTTACTGCAGATATGCTATAACTGAAATAGAAATGAAGAGATATGATATAGCTAGATCTTTATGTTATCCCTTTTCTTCTCCTGTATGGTTCCCCATGGCTTCATAAAGTATTCAGACCCCTTCACTTTTTGCACACACTCTAATGTGTTATGCATTTCATTTAAAATGGATTAAATTGACTTTTTCAGCAATTATACACACAATAACCCATAATGACAAAATGAAGAGACAATGTTAACAGTTCACAAAATGAAATGTCTAATTTAAGTATCCAGGGCCTTCCAGTACTTTATTAAAACTCCTTTGGCAGCAATTACAGCTTCAAGTCTTTTTGTGTAAGTCTAAAATCATATATAATCATATATGTAATTTTTTAACGATTTGGTTGCAACAATTTGTTTGTCTTTGGCATGATATACTACTACGTTGTATATATGATGTAGTCATATAATGATGTATTGTGTACGTATAGTGTTGGATAGTGTAGTGTAGTAATGTGCAAACCATTCGTTGTCTTATTTTTCTTAAATTCTGAGTTCTCATACTTACATTGTAAACCTTGTACATAGATAGATAGATAGAGAGAGAGAGAGAGATGTAATTGCATCTACATCTTGTCATAATTTAAAAAAAATATTTTATTAGTTTATAAGGCACTACATGACGTGGCACCCCTCAGATCCACCGGTTCTTCTCTATTTCTTTTCTTTCTTTTTTTTAAATACTTATTATCATCATTATTATTTATTTTATTGTATTTCTGTTTGATCAACATTTTATTGCTGATTATTACTATTTATTTTATTCTATTTTATTTTGTTAACATTTTACTATTTTACTACTATTTTATTATTATATATTTATTTTGTGTAGTATTTCATGATTTTATTTTTAGGCTATTTTTATTGCTTGTATTATCTTTTATGCTTTTATTTTTGGTTGTTTTGGTGGCTTACAGGATGGGAATATCTGAGTGTTAGAATCACAGCACATTTGTGACATATTGATGGTGAGATAAGTGAAAGATCATAATAAGCCCAAGTAACAGGGTCTGATAACACTGCCATCATTTGCTCTTGGCATCGCTCATTTATTTGCTTTCACTTGTTCTTGCTACCGCTCCTTCTGTCTCTCTGCTGTCGTCGCAGCCTTTCTTTTCTCTGTTCACTGTATTTCTTTCTTTTCTCTTTTTCCCCTGTAAATCCAGCCCTCTCTGTCTGTCTCTCACCTGCTCCACTGTCCATGCACCTTACAATGGAATAAATGTATTTATGAACCTTTCATACTGTGCCATCAGTTCTCTCTCATTTCCAAAAATTAACCAGTTAAAGGTTGGGCAGGCAGTTTTCTATTGGCGTCATTGGGCAAAAATGCCATATTAACTGTGCAGCATATTGTAATTCAAGTGGTCTGAAAGCAGACCTCTATTTCAGCGCCCCCCCCCGGCTCTGTTTTCAGGCTTCAGAAAATCTATCCCGTGATGGTAGACTTTAGCCAATCACAGGTTATTACAGAAAGTGAAAGCCTGATTCAGTGGCGGAAAATCCTGCTGAAACCCCTGCAACTTGTGATAAAAATAAATTCCCAACACCTCCTTTGCCTGCAGCAGCCTATAGTACAGAACAACACGTCCTGGCTCCACATGGAGCTTCAGGCTCATTACATGGCGCTCGTAACGACGAGTGGCAAAGAGGCATGATGACAAACAGTGGGGAATAACTTTTGACAGGGGACAGTGGTGTGTGTGTGGTGTACTAGCCTTTACCCCAGCTTTAACTATTTCATAAGTCGTCCAACAAGTGTAGTAGTATAAAAACCAGACCCTCTTAGTGAACATTAGTTAGGGGAGGGAAATGTTTTTATAAAATGTTATTATAGTACTACACCCTTTCAGTGCTGTCAGAAATATTAAAAAACCCTGAACAAACCAGCATGTTATTGTTGTACAGATAAGTATTCTAAGTCCCTGTTTTCACTCTGTGCAGCTTTAAGTTATCATGCACTTTTATATTTACTCCACAATCTTTCCACGTACCCCCTGATATCTGCAGAAGTACCCCCTGGGGTATTTGGGAATCACTGATGTACATTCTGTTGCACAATGTGTAAATTACAATATTATATGTAGCACAGGCTGAGCTACAGTAGATTGGTGTTGGGTGGTTTTCTCCTCTTCATAAAACATCTGTCAACTTTGATTCAAATAGTAAAACATCAGTTGTTTTCATTTCCTACCGAAAGTGTTTTACGTGCATAAAGAGCTGCAGACAAACTTCTGATCTTAGACGTAGCTTATGGGAAGCTTGTTAGGTACCAAGTGAGTTTGGTAGCTTCTGCTATCACACTAACAGGCAAAGGAATTTAGCTTTGTGACTTTCTGGTGGACCAGGCCCTAAATCAGGAATTCTGACCAGGTTTCTGTTGACTGGAATAGGATAGCCAGGTTATTTTAACCCAGTTATGATGGTTTCATGGGTCAGCAACAAGGCTACTTGACCTGGACAGTGTTTATTTCTGTCTCTTGGTCCTTTTCTTCTTCCAGTCTCCACTTGCTGTCTGTCTGACTGCCTCTTACACTCTGCTGGTTGAAGAATACCAACACGAACAATCCCCAAAATAAGTATCTTTACATTTGCTGTAACTGTATGCCAGCATCATCGGTCATGCTGTCATTCAGCCTGATCAGGAAACGTCAACCCCTGTGAAAAATGAATATTGTAGAAGAATAAAACACACAAAGGGATAAAAAACAAAGTTTGGTCTGTGGAAACTAAACATAACAGCAGACTGACGTCACTGCATTATTTCACTTTCATCAGGAAGATAAGCTTGAAGTCATGCGACCTTCATCAGGGTGCACCAGATAGTGTGTCTTCTTCATCATTATCCAACTCAGTCATAAGAAATGTCTAGCGTAATCCATGATGCAAAACTGTCTGTTTGCTCGCGCTACTCCAGGACGGCAGAGGTTAAGGGCAGAAACACCAGCCCTCCTTGAGCGACTCTTTGAAGTGAGTACTGGGGTGCTGACGTCTTGTCTCAAGGCCTCGTTTTGACGTTACTTCTGCAAAATCAACAAATTCTTTCGTTGAAGGGTTGTTGTTTACATCTTTTCCTTCACCTGCAGTTGAATGATTATAAGTCATGGTAAAGTCAAGTAAAACTAAAGCTACCTGGCTGGACAATGTCTCAAGTAAAAGTGTTGTAAAAGTTCTTGTTTGTTTGTTAAGTGTCCTCTGGGAAAAGTAGGCTAAATTGTGCTTGAACTGACAAACAAAGCAATAAGACTGCAGTGTTTTTCTTTGAAGTAAAAGTAAACTTAGTATAGTACTTATAGCACTATGCCTATATATAATACTTATAGTATGAATTCCTAATGAAAGACACTAAAATATAGCTAAAGGTTTAATTTAAAATGCCTCATCTGATCTACATCAGCTTGTGATTTAGGCCGACTACATTTCCACGAATACTCGTCGTCTAGTGTTGATGCCCTTTACATGCTTTTGTCTACACCACCGGCTTTGCAAGGCTAGTGCAATCAATTCAATTTTACACCAGTTATTAGAACCGATTTGTTTTCTTTGAGTTAGCCTTTGTCTGTATGATGCAGCCAGTGGTGGAAGATGTACTCAGATCCTTTACCTTAAGTAAAAGTACCAATACAACAATGCAAAAATACTCCATTACAAGTAAAAGTATTATCAGCAAAGTATCAAAAATATAGGTACTATGAAATGATGGATAATTACACTGCTTTTTGTAAGGGGTCACAAGCTAAATGGTTGGGAATCACTGGTTTAAACTTAAACAACATATTGTATTTTATAAGCTTAAAGTACAATTCTAGAGTAAATCTAATAAGTTACTTTGCACCATTGGATGCAGCTACAGATACAACATGACCTCAAGGAGTCAGATTCAGACATATTGTTCATACATACAATAAATAATGCTTAATATAAGAGACTGGAGGAAATAAAGCCAACATGTGAAAGCTGTGCTAAAAAAAAGTGTACCAGAGCAGTGTCAATGCTCTCGTCACAGGAGGAACAGTTCCTTCTATCTCAGGCGGTCTTGCTCAGAGCAAAAGACAGCTTTGATATGAGAGTGGGCACTCAGTCAGCCTGCCCACGTTAGCTGGTGGGAGGCCTCCTACGCTGCTGCTTCTGAGCGTCACGGCTGGTAAGCACTGAGGCCGGGAATAGAGATGTGCTGAGGCCAGACTGCATTGTCATCATCCATTCTGTTGACCGGGTATAGAAACGAAGCTCTAAATAGATGTGGGATGTAGTGGAGTAAGTTAGATTTTTTTTTCATTTTGTGATAAAATACAGTCACGTTTTTCATCTTTGGTTTCTTAAGATTGTTCCTTAAGTATCAGGCCACACAGACTAATTTTCTTTATTTATTCAGGGAGGTTTCACCAGCAGCATTAAGCAAATGTGTTTACTGGCGGCCCCAAATGGCAACAAGGGAGAACTGCCGCAACTTTGAAAACCTCAGCTGCCAGAAATCACGATTTACGTTTTTTCCTTACTGTTTAGTGAGTACAGATGTGATGAAGAGTAGGAAGAGTAAGAAAGTAAGTAAACAGTGCATTGCAATTATAAAAGGTGATGTGCATGAAAATAGCAAGACATAAAAACATAGACAAACTGGTGACATAAATAAATAATTGAACAAATGTCTGTACAGGTGAGAGTTGAGCTGCTTTTTAAAGATTCACAGTGTCCAATTATCCGATTGGACTAAATTTCAAAGTCTGGCTACAACTAGCAAGTTGTGGTCAGGTGACCAGGTCCTCTGACCAGGTAAGCAGGTACAGGTGACATCAAGCTAAAGTAACTATTACGTGAGAGGGATCGACCAGGCAGAGCTCTAAAAGTGATATGAATTTTAAATTTAGTTCTGAATGTCCTGTAATGTTCTGTCTTCTGGTAGGAAGCAATGCAAAGCTTTGCATCACTTGTACACAATCTGTTAAGGAAAGAAGAAAGACAGTTTCAATAGTCAAAATAGGATGATATAAATGACACAAACAACTGATCATCTCCACCTTGGTTTGAGAAACATCAATTGGTATAAAGAGCAAAACAGGACCAAATGAAACCTGACTGATATCCTTGTGAATGGTCAAGGTCTTAACTGAAGATGACAGACGGGCACATGTGAGCGGAGAGAAGGTTCCAGAATTGAAAAGTGAAAGTGCGTTCTCTCTGCAACAGCAAATTGGTCCATTTTTATTTCAATTGAGTCCCGCTTGAAGTGCCCCTGTGCCTGCTGACACACTGTGAGCTGCAAAATTATATGAATAGAAAAAAATACGAGTGAGGCACAATGACATACTTATTGTGTAGTGACTACTACATCCTGACAAATGGCAAAAAGCCCAACGTCCAGTCATTTTGTTGAGGGTTCTCCAGGACTGCAGCATGTGTGGATGGCTGAGTCACAGCCGAGAGCTCCGGCCTTCCTCCAGCTCACTGATAAGAATAGAATAGAGGATGTTCATGTTCCCCTCAGGAGGATAAATCCTAATGTGCTTGGTCACCCCCTGACCTTTCCTCTAGCATCACATTCAGATCAAAATACCACCTTTAAAGCAACATTATGCAAGAATTGGTATTTTTTGTGAGTTTTCGGAGTGCAGTTCCCCCTCATGGACAGCTGTACACATACATTTGATGACAAGCTGAAGATGATCAAAAACTAGCGATTTGACAGCTTTGCTAACAGCCAAACATCAAGCAAGTGCAACAACACAAGACACAGCAAACAGCAAGAAGGCCGACTCGCCGTCTGTCCTGCAGCCTTTTATTTCACAAAGCTCTCGCCAACGACTAAAAGCCAGAGATTTACTCTTGTCCGGCCTCTGGCTCGGTCAGTCTCTCTTTTTCTCTTCTTAGCTTCCTCCGTCAATGTCCTCTTCGGCCTCTTCGCCTCTGCCATGATGTCCGTACTGAGAATACCGAGATAGACCCACGTGTGACGTAGTGCTGTAAAGCGTTAAGCACTTCTTGCAGGAGATTGTACCCGCTCAGCCCCAGCTACATAGTGCGAGAACAGGCGTTCAGGTACCATTCTCCCTGTTACAAGTCAGTGTGCCATCAAATCGAAGCTGTTATTTTAAGGTAAAATTGTTGCATAATGTTGCTTTAAACACAAAATCTTATAATCCAACCGGCAGGTTGTAATGAAATTTACACTCATGCAACAGCAAGTGGTTCTTTAGATTTCAATGACACCATGCCCTCTAGCGCCACACTCAGGACAAATTTTACAATTGAAATGTGTTTAAATTGAACAGGAAGTGAAATTTGGTGGCAGCACAACTGCATACAAAGTCATTGCAAACAAGTGAGTTCATGCAAACAGATGCAAGTCTGCTTTAGACACTGTGACCTGAGGTAAAGGTGTGTCGGCGTGAGTTGAAAGTGTCAAAAAAGATCTTTCTGTTACTGTCCACCAGTTTCTCTCATTTGTCCTCTTGTTTCAGTGGAGCCAACCGGCTTCAAGATAAGCTAAACATTTTGCTCAAGTTGTGTGTGTGGTCAGGTTGGCTCTCTGCGAAACTTCCCTAAATAACTAAAGGTAAAAAAAAAAAAAATCAATTTGCGCTGATTAGAGCAAATCTATTTTTGTTCACGTCAACTTAATGTTGTATGTAATCGGGCTGCTTTCAAAATTCAATTTCGCATTAAACTGTCCCTCTTTATACAGTTCCTGGTGTCACACAATAGAGTGGTGAATTGGGAGTAATTAGTGTCCACGAGTGTCATTCATCTTTCTCCATAGACATTGAGCCACATGCTCATTTTTTCATATCCCGAATCTCATTAAATTATTTTTTCCATGAAGCTTGCTCGTGCAAGTCTTTCAAGAATACAAACTTGTTCATTTCTACTTGATAAATACTACACCGGACAAGTGGTTCATGACTCATACAACAGGCCTGGGCCACTTGTGAATTTCTTTCACGATAAAATTACTTCTTAAACCACTTGTACGTTCCGCTTAAGAACAAATCTATTGCTACGAGCGGTTCTTGCAGGAGGCCCAATGTTAGGAATCAGCAGTACACAAGATGAGTAACTGGTTCCTTTGCATTCAGCAGTTTCACTTACGGATTCTCGGTCAATGTTTGATCTGTTCAGCAGCTATGACGGTGTGTTTTGTTGCCAGTTGCAATGACAAAGTGTTCTCCAATTTGTCTTTCTGACTCACTTCCATAGCAACGTTGGCGGGGTCTCGTGGTTATCACAGAATTTTAGAGCCACCTGCCATGACAAATGGACAAAAAAGGTTGACATAATTACAACAGGCAGTTATAATATAGACTTATGGCATCATTAAATTATTAAGGAGACTACCGTATTTCTGTGTGGAGTACATTGAGGATATCATTAAAAGAAAACTTCAAAATGGGAATTGAATGCAGCTCTTCCTACCTTGCAACTCTATAACAGATGGATTTGACAGATTTCTTTGTGTTTAATTGTCATGATTTTGGGTGTAATTCTGACAATAATAAAGATGGTGTTTTACAGTGCTTTTTGAGATGATAATTTTTTAATCACAAACACTTTGCTAGATTATTTGCTATAAAAGACTGCTTTTGACTTAAAAAGTGGGAATTTACCCACAAACCTATCTGTCAAGGGGTCATGCTGACAAATCAAAAGCAGAATGTTGACAGGATTTGTGTGAGCTTTTGACGTCTCCAATGCACCTGCACATCCATGTGCCTTCATCTGACACAAACACGTACACAAAAATACACACACACACGTACACAACAGCACCTACACACCACATATGCACACACACACCCCTCGCTGTTAGCACGGGGACGCCATGTGTCTGACTGACTCAGCCTGTTGGAGGAGGTGGCTTGGCGGCTGCACTGAGCACACTCCACACCTCGTTCTCACACCAAGAGGCCTGCTCCTTCTGTTTCTCTTCATGCCTCTCTCTCCTCCTTGCTCTCACTGTCTGCCTCTCTCTGTCACCCAAATGATGAACAGCCAGTCAGTCCAAAGTGGTTACTGATGTCTGTAAGGTCTTCTTCTAAACTCCCCAGAAATCACCTGTCAGTCAAACGCCTTCTTCTGTTGATGTGTTGATGTGTTGATGCGTTCGCTGCTCGTGCTAACCTTCTGGTTTATTCCAAACAAACCACTCCTGCTGCTGCAAGCCCACAAATCTAAAAGGATAAATACTGAACAAAATGAAAATTACAACAAGTTTGTACATATATTTTTTTAATGATTATTAGTTGAAAGCATTCCAGGCACACCAAATTTGGAGGGATGCAAGGTCTGTGATTTAGGCCAGAGTTCCTTAACCTCGGAGTTGGGACCCGATGTGGGTCATTCACATTTTCAATAAAAATAAATCTTATAGTTTCCACACATCATCAATACTTTGTTATCCATGTGGAGCTCCCCTCACACTCTTACAGTAAAGGTTAGAATAAAAATGTTTGCCATACTCATACATACATAAAGACAGCTTAAACATTCCCTAATGAAACTGGGGTTAAAGGGCTAAAATAAAAAAGCTGAGAAACCCTGATTTAGGCTTTGTGACAGTAAAACTGGTGTTTCCCATGAGTGTCATCCACACAAGTATTTTCTAATCATAGTGTCCAGAATATAACGTAATTTTAGAAACACTTGTGAGATACTGTGCGTTACTTTACCTGGAGTTACTGGTTGGAGAACTGTTATAATTTACTTTTTGTTATCCGGGGAAGATTATAAGTGCACCGCTGACAATACACCTCCTTACATCAACATCTGCTGCCAGCCTTCTGGTACCTTCTGGACAGCCTCACTTAGTACTTGAGGGTTAAGTGCCTTGCTCAGTGGCACCTCAAACATCTAAACTAATGAGCAGGTCCTGGCTGTGTTTTCAGCAGCAGCCTTCTCCGCCGCTGTTGCACTCAGAGTCCGGTTGAGGATAAACGGTGTCTTGAGGTCCGGGTTGGAGCGGGTCCAGACTGGACTGAACAGACAAAATCTCGTGCACCAACCTCCTGGAACACAACAGATTTAGTGGCTTTAGAGAAATGTAAATTCTTGAATAGTTGAATTGCAGGCTTTTGTCTCAGTGGCATTAGGGGTGAGATACGCTGACAACTTTCCCAGACATGCCAAGCTACACTCTGACAATACTTTACTTCCTCACATACAGTGGAACCAACATGCACAGCAGCATTTGTCCATCATCAGTTGTCTTCTTGAGTCCATGCTGCTGGCCCACTCACTGAAAATCACTCTAGATGAAACTAAAATGTCCCAATAAAGCCAAATCTAGCCTAATTTCCTGCCTATTTTGATGCTTTTTCCAACCTTCAACATCTTGTGTGTCCCTCATGTTAGTTCTCTATATTACTATATAGGACGTTTTACTGCTTGCCTGTAAGTGTGGCGACAAAGGCTACCACCCCCACATCCTTTTTGTCTCTCAGTGTACACCCGTCTGTGATTTTTCACTTTTCTGAACCCCCCACCCCCCAGGAAATTTGACAAACATTGGAAGCGTCAGCTAAAAGCCACAAGTGTATATATTAAGTTGTACTCCACCTCCACTAGTGACTCAGACTATCCTCATCATTGTTCTCTGTATCACATGGTTGGATGGACTTCCTCACAGTCAAGAAGAAACAGCCATCTCATGTTATTCATTTATAAAGCTCTATCTTTGTTTAAGCTTCCAAACTTCCTCATGTATGCACTAATGTTAGCAGAACTGGTTTCAGGTATTATGCACCTTTTTAAAAAGGAATGATCTGCAAACTGCCCTCAAACTGCAGTCTTACATTCCCCTTGGTGATTTTAAAGCTGTATTATCTGATGTTTTTTATGATTCTTGTAACTGTTTTCATTAAGTCCTTGTTTATTGTGTAGTTGTGTTGTTTCTGTTTGCTGATTGTGATCTTGTGAATGTTTCTTGTTCTCAGGTTTCTCTTGGAAAAGACATCTTAAT
Organism: Macquaria ambigua; assembly: GCA_008360985.2. NCBI lineage: Eukaryota > Metazoa > Chordata > Actinopteri > Centrarchiformes > Percichthyidae > Macquaria > Macquaria ambigua. Next base: position 120,077 of record VMKM01001115.1, on the reverse strand, counting down.
CTGCCTGATTAAATAAAGATTAAATAAGCAGGACAGTTGCAGAAACCCTCAGTAAACACCACAGCAAACACATGTTAGAGGAGCAGCGTCTCATTGTTGTACATGGTGAACATACATTAACACATTTACTATGACTTCATTCCAGTTTGCTGTTTACACCTTTCACGACAGAAACTGAACAACTGTTGTCTGGCTACTATTTTAACTCAGTTACCTCTCTTACCGAGGTTATATAAGGTGACCCAGGTAGCCAAAACTGATAAACCCAAAAGCAGCCTAAATCTAGCACATCTGGTACAAGTGCTGCTAAATGGTGCTGATTCTCAGCCCAAACAGGCTCAAGTTCACACCTCCAAAACCCAACCAAACCAGAACACAATCAGCATCCAGCTGCAGTCGGCCCAACTCCGATGGCTACCTTTAGAGTAAATCAGCAGCTGTGCAACATTTGCTTTGGTTGTGATTTCAACACAACAGAAGACATTTTGGGTAGGGACCTGAAGAGTATGTTATGGCCTCCCAACACAACATCATCCCGCATACAAAGCAGCTTTACTGATGTTTCTCCTCAGTGGCTGATCTCACTCTATGTGATTCTGTAGGATGAGCTCTGAAATTATGGAGGAACTGCAGGTAATGTGGTAAAATGATGTCATGCATTAGGCATAAAACATGTTTTAGGGAGTAAACAAAGGCTAAACTGTGTAAAGCATAGAAGTAAAAAGGACCTTACACTCCATTAAAAGGTCTGATTTAGTTTGATACTGAATTGATTTAGGTGAGAACAACCTCAATGCTGTTAGAACAAAGGTCAATATAAAGACAGAATGACAGAAAAATGGGACTTCAAACTCACTGAGCATTTAAGCCTGTTTGCATTCATTGGTGAACCTTGGTATTGAGCCGCTGCAGGGTCATCTTCTTTCTGTTAGTATACTCCAATCTATTACCTTAAAAAGTACTCTTTAGCCACACTGCACCATCTGAACTCTGTACTTGTCCTGATCTCTTCTCGAGTTACCTCATAGCCTCCCCGATGTTCTTGTTCTCTTTGACTGAAGTCTCCATCCAGGTAACGAAGCCGTTGGCCTTACTGAACCTGTCGATGCTGTCTGCTGACACAACCCGCCGAGCCAGGTCACACTGCAGACAGACAGACAGACAGACAGACAGAGAGGCAGACAGACATTTAAGGTGAGTGGTTCTGGATCTTGCATGACTTGCTGAGGTTGGAGTAAGCTTTTGGGTTTGTACTGCTTTATTAAGGGTCATATGTGTTCCATTCAGGGTTGTCCATCTGTGATATGATTGATATGAAATAGTTTGACCTCTAACTATCGTGGTATTGATCTATACAACACTGTCAATACAAAGACCTTAAACGTCATCAATTATAAGCAGAAAAGGATCATTTCTTACTGCATGAAACACACAGGGGGAACTTTTAATTGGTTTTTTTATTCATTTGATTCACTGAAAATGTCTCAAAATTCTGAGAAGCTGAAGCTGTAAGCCTAAAGTGTTAATTCATCAAGCAACAGTACATTGCTCATTTATTAATACTGAGCTAGAAGAGTTTCATGATAAATTATTCATTAGTTACAGTAAACGCATTGAATCACCTTGTTAGCCAGCAGGATGCAGGGGATGGACTCTCCGTTGGGCAGCATTGCCTTGTTGTCCAGGTCCTGTTTCCAATGGTGACAGTTAAGGAAGCTGGATGAGCTGGTGACGTCAAACATGACAACACAGCCCAACGCGCCTTTATAATAGATCCTGGTCATGGATATGAAACGCTCCTGGCCTGGAGGGAGGACACAAAGTTCACTATGTCATCCATTCATCCACCCACCCACCTACCCATCTATCCATATATCCATCTACTGAAACATTTTGTACCTGCGATGTCCCACAGCTGCAGTCTGACTTTTTCTTTATCCGACCACTGCAGCAGCTTCACAGAAAAATCCACTAGAGGAATAAAGAAAAAATATATTAGAGACAGAGAAACAGAAAAAGAAGAAGTGAAGTGAAATAGCTGAGAAGTGAGAGAGCTGAAACAGAAGTGAAGACAGAAATCCGTTTTATATAGGATGCTGAAAACAGGAAATAAATAAGAGATGAACATTTCTCCACATTTACCGACTAAATTCTAGACTTTCATTCTTAGAGGTGAAACAGTTCATGTTGCAGAACTGTTCATCAAAAACCAAAACATGCTAGGATCAGTGAATTGAACTGGGCATGTTTTTGAACATGGGCAATTTAATTTTATGTTGATCCCACATACAGTGTCCTGGTGGGCCTCAGAGCGCCACCTAGTGGGCCGCGGAGGCAGTGGTACTGCCAAATGGTTAGATTATTTTGTAATTTATGAAGCTAGTTATTTTTATATCTAAATGTGCTCAAGAAATCACATACATAAAAAATGTCAAATTAAAATGCATAATTTCAATGACCAGTTACATTTGAATATCAACAGCCAATCACGACGCATCATCAGGTAGAGACAAACTTGTTTTCCTCTGTTAGCTAGCTAACGTTCCCTCGGATGCAGTGACACAAAATGGATCGGTTTTCAAACGAAAAAGTGATGTGGGAGACAAACTGCACCAGTAAAAAGCTCCAAAGTGTGTGGTGAGGAAATATGAGCCTGACTACATTAAATCTGGATTCATGATGGCCGGCAGTGATGCTGAGCCGAATGCGTGGCGAAATCCTGTCAGATGAGGTGCTACCATTAAAGCTCCAAAGACACTTAAACACAAAGAACCCAGGATATTATGTTTTTTTCTCATTTATTTGGGAGGGTAGTCCTTGGACATTTTTTAACAATCAGAAGTGGGCCTTAAGTTATAAAAGGTTGAGAACCCCTGCACTAGAGCACCAAGTGTATTTTACAGTAATCTGTGGGTGAAAAGAGTTTCCAATGAATCCACCATTTCCTCCTGTTGCTAAGAGCTACAGTGTCCAGCTGTTTTAGGAACATTACAGAGCTTTTTCCGAAAACAAGACTAAGAGTTAACAGCCATGCTAGTGGTTCTCTGTGGCTGTACTTAGCTCAAAGCACCGCTGTGCCTAAATGCTACATGCTAAATGCTACATGCTGATGTTTGGCTTGGGTCTGAGAGCCACAGACAGGGTAGGGAAGTCAGAAAGTATTGAGAGACGGACGAACACAGTGTTGGTTTTGGTCTTTTCATGGGATTTGTTTGCAATTGAACATATCGGATAACACCAGCCATGTAACTAGTTATATTCCATTTACTGTACAGCACTACTTTTTATGTATTCATTGCATGTAGTATTTATGTTTTTGTATATGCTTTGGTAACTTGATCAAAACATCCTGCCAATAAAGCTTCAATGAACAGAAAGAATGTTAGAAAAGGGGGAGCCAGCAGTAGACACACCTTCTGTCATATATTATCCCTCTTCAAACCTGTTTTTCCAGGAACTACAAAAAATAGCCACGTCTCACCTGTTTGACAAAGTGTTAAGTATTATTACCAAGATTAAGATCCTGTACAGTCACATTTTTATACAGAGCACTGATTAACTAAAGCAGCCATACCTCCCACTGTCATCTTGTACGGCTTGTTGAACTGTCCGTTGACGTAGCGATGCACAAAGGAGGATTTCCCAACGTTTCCATCTCCAACGACCAGTATTTTCAGCAGGTGCTCGGTCATCGCTCTCCTCTGTCAGACTACAACTTGTGCCAACGGCTCAAAGTTCAAACGCCATGTCAGGAAATGTGATTTATGAGGCAAAGCTGTTTTTCTGTAACTAAACCAACTCACGACCATAACCCACCTGGATTTGACTTTACCTGAGCCTTTCTTTGCATTTGTCGACCCTAAACATTTTACCTTCCAGTCTTTAACTCTTAACTTAATGTACCCGCTTAAAATATAAACTTCCTTGTTTCTAAACCCAAAATGATTATTTCTCTATATTGTACCAACTCTAAACCTTCTTATGTTTTCCCAACCATAACTCTACAAACAGTGCTGCCTCCTGAGTCCTCTCTGCACTTGGATCTACTAGTTTTGCTTTCTGGAAGGAAGTAGCCAAAAGCCATAAATAGTTCAGCGTCATAAACCACGCCTTCATGCAACAGGGAGCTGAATCAGTGTGCACATTACTTTCTCTCTCCCATCGCTCTTACATGACTGGAGATTGGCTCCAACAGTGAAGCCATGGACGGAGCTATGGATTGGCCAGTGACTCTCTAACTTTTCATTCATCACACACAATGTCCTTGGACACTTTAGTGGCATTGCTCTGCCTTAGATTTTTTGCCTTAGACTGCACCAATTGCCCATTCTAGCTCCCCACTAAAGGAGTTAGAATGAAATTGTTTTTCATGTGGCAATTATTTCGTGAGACAGATGCACCTCGCTGCTGTGATCTTCAAACACTAACGTTTCCAAGAGAGACACTGCTCTTAACCTGCGTGCAGATACTTGCAGCTGAAACACTGCAAATCAGTGTGTTTAATCATCACTCAATTGCACTTGGATTTCAAAAACAGCACACTGCTTGGTTACTTTCTGCCTTGCTACATAAACGACACTCTACTTCCTGCATTGGCACTGAACGGTGTCATTGGACATAAATGGTTAGTTGTGGAATCATGTAATATGGACGTAAATTCCTAGTGGGCTCACCTGCCACTCCACCTCCACCTCCACCTCTCCCCCATGCCACAGCCTGGCTCTGAGGCTGCGACAAAAACAGGAGACACATGGGTGTACTAAATAACAAATTCATTTATTTAACACAAACTAATCAAAATAACCAAAGCAAATAAGTGGGAGGAATCTGTAAAGTCAGTAATGCAGGGAGTTTATGAGTGAAAATGTGCTGTATGGAAAACAAAGAAAAAGCAATAACACAGAGGTGCGTGGTGAGAGGAGATCTGCAAAGGACTGGCTACTGCTCTGGCTGTATGCATGGGGCACACCGGGCCCAGGTGATTAACCTGCCAATTTGTCTGCAGCCCTGGAGACAGAGAGGAAAAGCCACAGCAGAGTGAACCAAGCAGAGGGGCCACACTGAGGCATGTGAGTTTTACTGGTCTGCCAACTATGCCACTGTTACTGGCTACTGAACATGGTTCAGTTTAAGTCATCTTCGTGACTCTCTTTGTGTGTGTGTGTGTGTGTGTTTTCGTGTCTTGGTCCTTTTCCCAGTGTCATTTGCAGTACCACTCAGGGTTTAAAGATAACTCTTCTTGACAAACCCGACCCATTGTTAATCTGCTAACTGTACCATCATCTCTGTTTGGGCCTGAAAAACCAGGCAGGTTTGGCTTTTCCAGTAGGAGGAGCCATGGCTGGACCAAAACTCATGGTGCATTTAGGTGCTTTAGGTTTCATGATGCAGAATTTACAAAACTAGTCTTTATGCCTCACTTTTTCACCTGATGCACAACTGATAAATACTGCAGTGTTGTGTTCAGCGTGCTGTCACTTTTTTCCCCCCCATATTTTGAGTAACATTAAGTACATATTTTGTCTCCACCAGGCTCCAGGACGAACATAGATGGGAGACCACACAAGTTAGAAAAGAAACAGCAATTCAAAGTGAAAAATCTAATGCTCCAACAAACACTAACCAAAGGAAGCAGAGCCAATTCATCTGGAACCAAACCAAACCAAACAGGTGGACACCACCAAGGCCTGGCTACTCGCTTATATATTTATTGGAAATCTGTCATTGATTGGATGCTGCAGCTAATCGGTTTACTGATCTGATACTACATCACAATATCACTGCAGTTTTATACCGAAGTGGACAGACAAATAACCAAACAAACTCTCAACATTTGATGTCTCCTGATTCACCATCTAGTTGAAAATAATGGATGTGTGTTGTCTGATTAACAAAAGAACCATAACTGTCTTTTTTTCCATTTTGCTTTGTTTCATGAATAATAATACAATCAAGGAGTGGAAGAGAGTCTGTTGTCTTTCAGCAATAAACACATTTTAATTGTCTGTCATTATTTCCAGTCACATGTGAAGCCGAACATCCCAGTGCGTCGCTTAGAAACGAGTTTAATGTGAGATATTTACATGATTTCCATTCATAACCTGTATTATTAAATAATGAATTTACAAACAACTATTAAATTGGAAAAAACGCATTCTGCCAGTAGAAATGACTCGTGCATTCAGAGTCTGAGCACTGAAGTCCACTGCAGTTTGACTGATCTGTACGCAGTATTAATACAGCATAATGCAGGTTTTTAATAAATGTGCAGATGTACAGTTTATTGTTAGGGGGAAACACAGTATATAAAGCCCACTGACACAAATAAACTTGACTTCATTTGACTTGAGTACTAATTTAACAATGTTCAAAGCTCAATAAGAAGCCAATATCTGTTCAATACATTGGCTTAAACTCTATTTCCGTCAGGTCATCAGGTAACTAATTCAGATCATTTTCATACCAACACGTTTATTTGAACAAAAATGACAAAATCTATTCTATTAAATGAGGACTATACACCAACTTTTCTAATATTTTCCTGTGATTTTCATACATTTTGCTTTCAAATTGTACTCAGGTTTACTATTGGTAGTATTAGTTTTTAAATGTATTCAAACATAATTTTCATTATTGGCCCTTGTGTTGTATCATTAATGATGTTTACTGTCTTATTTATGCCGGTCATTGCCCCATATTCTACACTGTGCGTTGAGTGTATTTGCTGCAAGATGATTTACCTCTCAAAAATAAAATCTGATTGATTTATTTCTAAACTGACAATGTAATCAATGATTCACAGTATACAGTCCTGTATGTTTCTTTCTGTGGTTTCTCTCTGGTATTTGTCTGACACCTGGTGGTCATGTTACAAACTGCAACATCATGCACAAGCAACAAGTCGGTTTTCACTGGTTTGGTCAACATGAACAACTCTGTATCAAGAACATGAATCAGTTCAGCTCCTCTTTACTGCATCAGAGAGAAACAAAAAATAAAGCGGCCCAACAGACGTCCCTGTTACTGAAGAATCACAGGTTGGATCCACAAAATGACGAATATGTCCATCAGCAGCAGTTTGTCCTCTCAAAACCCAACTTGTTTCGTCCAGTTTCTCAACTTTTGCTGGCTACAATCATGATTTTAAGTCCGAAATTGCCACAACTCCAACAATAAGTTTAATGTGAATTTAAATATAGATATTTAATACCTTTGTGTTCTATTTTCAAGACCATGAAGGGAGCTCCAAATAGATTTTACACAATTTCTTTAATTCATTTTAAACATTGTTATGTATCTTTTCATGTAATTTCATTTATGCATTTTTTTTAAATCGAAGTTCTTAAAATAATTCTTCAATTTCATCAAAACATGTTAAACAGCTATTTCCATGATATAGACAATAAGAAAATAAAGAGCAAAGAAATTAATAATAACACCAATGCAAAGCCTCTAGCCTTTTTCCAGCACTTTGTAGCTGTTGAAAAAAGCTCTTCCTAATTTTGACAAAGAATAACAAGATATCTTACTTTAATTTTTCAATTTAATTTTGACCCGCAGACTGAGGGAACCTGCAGCCTGGAACTCTGGTTGTCACGACACAACATTCAATTCAAAATAAACGTGATAACCAGACCCAGCAGATGCAGCAGTTTGTATTTGATTTCAGTTTTATAAAGAGAGGGTGAGTGAACTTTGACCTCCCCAGCAGCCTCAAATGGACCTTTGAACACTGAGTCAGCGAAGGAGGTACTGTATGTTGTGCAGGTTAGTATAGTTATAGATTGACAACATTTTCTTACAGCTGTTAACTTTAGTTTCACACAAATTGTTTTACGTTACAAAAAGTTAAAAGCCTGAATATCAACTATCAAATAACAACAAAGTTATTAAAACACGTCCTGTATGTTGATACGTTTCATTCAGTCTAATACAAAACTGTCAACACTGTGTTTCACTAAAAACCAAACACCTTTTTATTTCCTGCAGGTTTACCATCAAACATCGAAATGCAACATGTGACTGTCAGTCTTCACCTCCTCCACCTCCTCCTCCTCCTCCTCCTCTTCCATCCTCTGACCTCAGTTGACCTGGAGGAAGTGGATAAAGTGCCGGTGGAGGTTGTTGTTGACAGCTCCCCCTGCAGCGCCACCTGTGGGCTGGGTGTGAAAACTCAAACCATGTGTTTACTCAAGGACAGCAAGACGGCAATGGAAGAAGATGTGAGAAGTAAAGATGGAGCAGAGGTAGGCCTATTATAGAGTCGTCTTAAACATCTAACACTAAACTATTAGAGAACTGTAAGAAGGCTCTGACTTTAACAACAATAATCACTGTCACTTGAAGGTGTCGGAAGAGTGTCATGTCCGTAAGGTGAAATGTCTGGAGTCGTGGCAGTGTGGACTCAGGACAATGACTGTGACCTCAGGAAAGAGAGTGGAGATCGACTGTCTGGAAGAAGTCATGGAGGCGATGGGGAGGTTCTCCTGGAGGTAAGGATGTAGGAGAGGAGAGGAGATAAAGGATTCAGGAAGGATTCACGTCCTTTTGATTGCAAACAATGGAAAACAAATTTCAAACGTTGGCTCAGATATACGAGTCTCATCCTGCAAAACTAGATGCCCATTGCAGAATAACTTTAAAAGTTTTGTAATGAGGTTTATTGCTTGTTGAAGTGTGTTGAGCCTAGTTTCCTCAGAGGGCTGGATTTACCCACCAGGGTGCGCCAAGGCAAAATGAGCTGTGGGCCCATATTTAGCCTCCCCAATACTAAGTCCTTTCATTTTCCCAAACTGAGTATGCTAATAAGTTGACTAAATGTATTGTATGTAATGTATTTAAGAATATGCATTATGTAAGCATTATATTCTCTGGAATATTAATAAAGGTATTACAGAGACAGGAGCCCACTACTAACAGCACTTCAAGTAAAAATACAGGAGCCACTTTATAGAGCAACTGAACAGCAGCTGAAAATCTTGTTTTTGCTGACCTCCAGTGGTTTAACGTCTCACCTTGCTGCAGTGATGTACAGGTGTACTCTATGACCCTGTGACATCACTGGTGGGCGTGACCAAACCCAACCATACCCATCAGAATGAAATTAAATTAGTCTTTAGGACTTAAACATTTCAGTTTCAATTCATCAAATTCAACAAAGTAATTGCCAGTGAACTGGGGCCCTTTGGGGCACCATGGGGGTCTAGCGCCCTGGGACAGTAGCCCACTTTGGCCAGTAGGTAATCCAGCATTGCTGGAATAATTGGGCTATTTTTTATATACATATGCAAGTAAAATGCATATTTTTGTAGCCCAACAAGGCAACAGACTGATGGCACAACCTTTATTTTAGTAGATATTTCATTGTTAAAAAGTTGCATTCTGCCATTTAAAGATGGCATGTAAATTCAACGATCCATGACTTGTTTTTCATAACAACGACGACTCTGTCAAGGTAGGGTTACATCTTAAACAGTGTAATTTCCTTTTCAGGTAGAACTGCCTGTAATTGCAGCACCTTTTTATTGAGGGCAGTGTTCAGTGTGATGCTTTCTTTCACGGCTCAGGGTGTCGTGGCGTTACGCCCGAGGAATAATCAGCTCTGATGACTCTCTGTTTACCCGCTGGGATGCTCCTCTGCTGGACCGAGTGGTTCTGGACCCCGTCAGAGAGGAGGACGCAGGTAAACACACCTACGCATGTGCTCACACAGACTCTGAATTGTGTAAATGGTTTAAGTTCAAAACTCCATTTCCTGGTAAGCTCGTAAGCAGGGTTGGGACAGAAGGTACTGTGAGAAATGTTAAGTTGAATTTAAATGTAAAAGAAAATGTTGTTTAAATAAATTAGGCTGACCATAAAATCAGACACAAACACACACCTCCTGCTTGTCAGCTGATAGATTTAAACACATAATTCAAAAAAAGAGCCAATTAAAGAACTAATCTTGTCATCTCCAGGAACTTATCGATGTGTCGTGCAGGATGCCACCTTCCGCAGGGTGAAGAGTGTTTACTGGGGGGTCCGGGTTTTGCCCGTCGGGGTTCTCAATCTGGACTACGAAAGCTCTCTGGCCCAGTGGGACTCCACTGAAAACCACCAGAACCAGACTGTATCAGACCAGCAAGAGCACACGATGGCTCTTCTTTACACAGTACGGTTTGGTTTAGGAAGTGATGGGTTTGGGGATGCAAAGATGCACTAAGGGTTATTTTGGTAATCGATTAATGTATTTTGGTAATGCCAAAAAGAATGATCCTACTCTTCAGCAGTGCATTTGTTCTGTCTGAACGCGCAGGTGCTGATCAGTCTGAGCCTCGCAGGCGTCGGGGCTGGACTGATGCTGCTGGGCCTCTACTGGACCGTGAGGAGGAGAGAGCTGAGGCATTGTGACAGGTGTGACTGTTTGCTCACCGCACAGACAAGTTGTACTTTACAGAGATGAAAGGAAGACGGTACCATCAACAAACATGTATGTTGTTCTCGGTTTTCAACTGAAAATCTTTTTTAAAAAGAGTTTCTCATGACTGTTTTCTCTGCTTCAGAAAGACATTTTTTAAAGCGGCTATAATCAATATTTTTGTATCAAATGACAATGTGAAAGGTGTCTCTAAGGCCGTATTCAGACAGAATCAGCTGAAATGCAGATTTTCCCATTCATCTGAACCGGGGTACAGCGTTCAGGCTGCGGCGGTGGGGGCCGCAAAAAAACACAGCGGCCTGCAGCGAAACAGTTAAAACAGAGTCAACTTTTGGAGAAACGCAACCTGACGTCACGCTGCAGCAGCCAATCACGGCGGCGATCAGACCGGCAGACGCCCAGGTGAAAAACTTTGTTTACCTGTAGCATTGTAGCATTAGCTGTTTACCTTAATATTCCGCTGTTTACTGAGCACAAAGATGTTAATCACCGTGTAGCGGCTTGGCTTGTATCGGTTTGTATCGGTTGCTGGTTAGTATGAGACACTCCCACACCGCCGCACAACCCTGCGGCGAATCGCCGCAACGCCCGATTCTGTGTGAAAACGGCCTAAAGGCCAGTTCAGACCAAAGATTCACGACGAGACGAGTTGAAACTTGCAACTACTTGCAATGCACCGGGTCTGCAACGTTCTGAAACCTGCCAGTTTACACCAATGCGACTAGACGAGACGTTGCTTCCATAGAGTCTCGAGAAAAAAACGAGAGGGTCGAGATGACTGGCTGACTTTGCTACGAGCTGATTGGCTGTTGAAACAGGTGACGTGCCTTACGTTCTAAAACCAGCTGCTGAGTCGCAGGTGACGCCATCAACCAGCTTGAGTCGAGGTGAGACGGGCCAGTTCACACCGCTGCACATCTCTGCGATGCTCTTGTCGAGAATCTTTGATCTGAACTGGCCTTAAGGGTAGTGATGAACCTACAGAGAATTATCACCTGAATCTGCAGCTCCCCTCGGCTTTACAGAGCTTTATAGAGACTTTAAGCCCATTGTTTAACTGTCCGGCCCACAACGTTTTGGATCACTTTCACCGCTCTTATAGCATCATTTTTGGCTGCAATGGGCAGCTGCTTTGAGTGAAAAAGCTCTAAAAAGCCACTGTACACTACCTGCTCAGTACCAAACAGCAGACAGCAGAATAACTGGTGAAGGAAGAAAGTGGAGCATTTTGCAGCTAAAGAGCCAGATATTTCCCTCAGGAGTTGGCAGAGAGCAAAAACAGAGCTGACAGAGAGGGAATACTGGACTAACATTCATCAGGTGACACAAACACGACTCCACATGAATGATCATGTTGCTGCTGGTTGTGTAAATAAGCAACAGTTAATAAGCTAATAAGTTTTTGCCACATCAACTTAAAAGGTGATGATATGTGAATGTTGTGTTCTCAACATGTTTATTGTGTTAACCATAAAACAGCTCCAGGAGAAAGTGAGTGAAACGAAATAAAAACATAAAAACCTCAGGGCTCGACAGGAGTTCAGAGTCAGTGAGTCCATGAGGTGTTATCTGACTCTGCGCCAGGAGATGACAGTGTTGGTTCATAGAAAGGTTCTGAAGTACAGAGCTCGGTTAAGTATGAACATATTGGTTATGGTTTCCTGTATCACGACCACGCTGCATGATGGGACTCAGCTGCCACAGTGGAACCAACCTGATTAAGTGGGAGACTGAGAGAAGGACCCTCTCAAAAAGAAGATGGTGCATCTCAGAGAGTTTAAGCTCATTACACACCAGAAAACAAACCTGCTGGATGGGTGAAACATGTAGAGGCGGCTTTTTTACACTCATTTTCTAATGCTTGATAGAAGCCATCGATAAGGGTTGTCAGGTTTAGAAAAAAATGTGGATGAAGTACAGTTTATATTTGGTAATAATGCAGTTATATAATAATAATAATAATAATACTACTACTAATAATAATAACTTTCATTTATATATCACCTTTCAAAACAGAGTTACAAAGTGCTTCACAAATAATACATCACCCCCCCATAACAGAAGAAACTCAAAAAGAAAGAAAGAAGAGAGGGGAAAAAAGTTAATGCAAAAAAAGCAGGTTTATAAAAATGAGTTTTTAATAGCGATTAGAAAGAAATCACCGTGGCTGCGACAGGAAGATTGTTCCAGAGTTTTAGGTCTCCTTTAGTTTTAAGTCTAGATCGGGGGATTGTTAGCAAAGTTTTGTTGTGAGATCTGAGGTTGCGTGCGGGTAGATAGGGGCTTAAGAGTTAGCAGATGTATGCTGGAGCTAGACCATGTAGTGCTTCAAAAGTAATGAGTAAAACCTTAAAATCAACCCTGACGTTATCTAGAAGCCAATGCAAAGAGGCTAAAATGGGTGTCATGTGATCTCTTTTAACAGTCTGGCTAACTTGAAGGTGTGAGTGAGCTTCACAGTTCAGGCAGGTAAAGAGTAAATTACAATTATCAATTCTTGAGAAAATAAACTCATGAATAACTTCCTCCAAGTCAGAGAATGATGAAATCATTCAAAGTACATGTTGGTAATCTCGTGGGTTTCACACTTTTTAAAGAAAGATTGAAATATTACATTTTTGTCGCTTGAACGTAAACATATGGTGTTTTGGGGCACTTGTTGAAACGATGGATTCTGTTGCTTTTCCTGCAAGGAAAGTCTCATGGAAATGAATCGCTGTAAGCCTCCTGGTCAGTCATTTTTCTAACAAAACCAGACGAAAAAACTAACTCTTCTTATCCATAAAGACTGCCTGCAGCACTCATGGCACATTACTGAAACTTAGACTACAGCCCTGTTTATGATTAACTAAACAACAGTGAATAAAATAGTTCAAATTAACTCCACCTCATGCATCAGTATTAATACTCCATAATAATACAGTATAACACTGCTCTGCATAATAACTATTTTTGCTGATAGTGTGTCTGTGTGTTTATTTAATCAAATTTTGAACGCAGGACCTTTACATATTGTCACACTGAGTATTGCTGATTTTTAAAGGATCTGAATAAATCAAAAGTCTAAATATTAACACATGCTGACATCATCAGAGGGGTTACAAACTCAGACAGAGAGAGAGGAGGTAACGGCAGCTTCTGTGTGATGAGTCTGTTTGTGTTATTGTGGGAGGAGCATGGGGCAAACGAGGGACTCCGGGGAAATAACACAAATGCAATTATGATGATGTGCTTACTGTAATTCATTCATTTCCTTGTAGAACTTGCCCCGCTAAACCCCGAAGAACGTCATTTCCCTTCCATGTGCTTATTTACACCATCACTTTGACAGATGTAACTGTTTTCCCAGCGCTCGCTGCACAAACAATTTAATTACTGCTCCACTGTAGCATCGTAGAGCACATTAGACTCTACACGGTAATGCTGCCATTGAATCAATACATGGGCGATAACCAAAGCCCCTCCAAACAAAGATTCAGAATAACAATGACGAGCTCAGATGTTAAATGTTTATTAAGACCGTGTTGAGCCCTGGAGAGATGAGATCAACAAACACTCGCTGTTCTCAGTTTTCTGGACTGAAAATTAAAAGTAAATTAAATGTCAGACAGTTACAGTGACCTATTTTTTGCCTTTGCGACTAGACGAGATCGTATTGTTTCCATAGCAATGACTCTCTGTACTTCCAGTGTATCTGCCGGCTTTTCAGGCTTTTTTTTGTATCTTGATATAATTTGTAGCGTCTTAAAATATGAATATATGAATATATTATATATGAGGATAGTGATCGTGAGTTACTTGCTACAGTTGCATTTCTAGTGTTGATGAAACGGTGAAGAAAACATAAAGAAAAATGAGAGGGTCAAGATGGACAGCTGACTTTGCTACGAGCTGATTGGCTGTTGAAACAGGTGACGTGCCTTACCTTCTAAAACCAACCACTGGCGACTTGACAAGCTGAGTCGCAGGCGACGCCATCAGCCAGCCTGAGTCGAGCAGAGACGGGCCAGTTCACGCCGCTGCAACTGTTCCCTGCGACGTTCTAAAACGGTTTCGTCTCGTCGCGAATCTTTGGTCTGAAATGGGCTTTACAGTTCATGCTGACACACCCCTTATTTTTAGGAGCTTCTCCTCACTCAGCCAGTTACGAGCTACAGTTAGCTTTAGGATGTTTTGTCCTTGCTGCTCTAAAGAGCTAGAGGTCAAAAACTCCACAGGGAACGACATCTGACGTCCCACATATTATACACATATATACAACTTCCTGTTAGTAGAATACTATGACAATTAGTATGTAGTACATTCTGTATAGAATAGTGATAGTGATTGAGTTCAAACATGAAACATGATGTCATCCATAGCAGCAGGGTCGACCCTTTTCTTAGCTTAGAAGTTGCTCTCAGCAGCTTTGTGACATGGTCTTAGTTAGGAACGTTTAGCACTATTTAGGACACAGTTTAAGACTCCTAAGTGTAAGGTGAGATCCTGGGTGACCCGACTTAGCTTGCTGCCAACTTGACCTGGACCTGGGTAAGCAGCAAGATAGATGGATGAATACACACGGGGACTAGAATGAAAGAATTGCGATTATACCTGATTTCTGGAACTCACCACACCTTTCCCTCTGTGTTTTATTTTTGAACACAGACACACAAACACTGACGGTGACACACAGCTTGTCTGCCTCAAGTTTCTCTTCCTCCCTGTCACTGTTCATCTCTTTTGATCCCTCTGCCTTTCACCACTATATGAGATCTCTCCCCAGTAATTCACACTCAGTCCTCCTCACTCAGTTTTAATGTCGCTGTCATTCACTGCCACTGGGCTGATTTGGACTCTTGCACCAACTCTTTCCCACAGATTCTCCCTCACTGTGTCATTAGCTCACACTGACATCTCGCCCTGTCTCAGTTGGAGTGCTCACGTTGGATAAAGTATGATGGGACCTGCCCTTTCTTCCTCTCTTCCTGAATATATGGTACGCCACAATCTTCCTAAAAACTATTGCCATGGAGATAAAGCTCATAATCACGTCACGTCTCCAGATTTCATTGTCTGTATGATGGTACAGCTGATTACAAAAATATGGATTTCAAGTAGGTACATTATACAAAATATGAAGGGAAAAAGAGAGGATTTAGAGCACTGTGAAGCCTTGGCAGAGGTTTTTTTTTAGCTGCATCATAGTGTGCAGCTGCAGCCTGACTGGGTGATACTGGTCCAGACTATTAAAAGCAAAAATCTAATTTTCTCTCTAGTGCTAATAAATATGTATATTATAGCCTAATATCAAGTGCAGGGACTGGAGTTTGAACACGGCACTGAAAAGTTTTAAGTCGATGTCGCAGAGCAAAGCCGCCAGCGCGCTTTGAAAGACCAAGTCCTGCTGATTTTAATTATATGAATCTCATATATGGTCGTTAAATGGTTCCCAAGTTATGAACCTGAAAGGAAAGAGTGGATAAAAAAAACTGCAAATGGCTTTCATCAGGTTCAGCTGCTTAAATGATCATTTATTCAAGCCTGGGGCACAGAGCGTTTTGCACAAAGTGATTTTTCGATCTCTCTCCAGAACTCCAGTCAAACGGTGCAACAAATGATGTTCTGTCGACTGCGATGCTGCACACATTCAGCTTACAGTTTGCATGTGCTAGTACATACAAAGAAAGACAAGATAATAACAGCTAATAGTGGAGGACACAAAATTACAGAGAACAAGACAAGGCGCTGCTCGCATCATTAAACGATCTTTCATCTGAAGGTCTCGGGGCGAGCATGAAAATGTTCCAGACGCTTGCTTCATATCTCTAACATTGTTATTGCAGGCCTTTTAGCACGAGCCCAGCTGTAGATAAGCAAGACTGCAGTTAAATTAGGAATGAGGGCATTGCTTTTGCATTAAAATATGCCTCCTTTATCCTTCTGTGTGCCATCTACAAAGGTAGAAAACAGTGGAAAAAGAGTCAGTTAAGCTCAAGAGTTTATGATCGTAATGTAGAAATGCATGCTTCAACAATATACGTATATATTTCAAAACACAACACGCTTTGCTTAACTGTGTTCTGGTTTGTGAGTATCTTCTGAGAAGCCATTTCTTCCCTGTTAGAAGAGTTTCTTTGTGGAAGTTTTTCCTCATTCAAATCGAGGGTCTAAGGACAGCTGGTGTTGTGTGCTGTACAGATTGTAAAGCCCCTTGAGGCACATGTTGATTTGTGATATTGGGCTATACAAATAAAATTGACTTGACTTCACTTAACCCTGAATATCCACAGAGAATTCACTCTATGGACCGGGTTTTGAAAGGATGAACAAATTGACAAAAAATTGCTGTCCACAGGCGGCTTTCAAACTGTAGTGTTGTCAAAAAGGTCCCTCATGAGTTTGGAGACCGTAAGAGAGAAAATATCTGACAATGGAGCACGTTGGGTTGGTAAAAATATCTTATTTTACTTTGCTTTTTGGTCTTGAGTTCTGTTTTTCTTTTACTGAATTTGGAGCTGCACATACTAAGAGGCAAAGGACAGACTCAAGATCTTTTTTCAGGCTCCAGTGCTAGAGCTTAGCTTTTGACAAACCAGCACATAATACCTGAAAATGTCACTTTTAACTTAAATTAAGAAAAGAAAATGAAATACACCACATCTTTGTTTGTAGGCTCTTAACCTTTTCCGCTGAAGCACATCCATTATTTGTTTTGCTGCTGTTCTCTTCTCTCTCATTCCCACTGCCAAAATAGCGCTGACCTTTCTGTAAAACACTCCTCCTCTTTTGTGTGTGAGTGCACCATTTTGTTTATTTTTTTATGTCACTGTGGTGTCCAGATGTGCTCACCAGAACAGAAAACCCGCAGAGGATGTCATCTGTGATGCGGAGCAGATTGCAGAACATAAACTGGCATTTGTACATAGCTGGCAGGTATCAGGGTGGGATTTTAATAATCTGTGGGCAGGCTTTAGGGAGTAACGGGATACAGGGAACTGTGTTATGTAATTAGGATACAAAAAAAAGGTAACTGTATTCAGTTAAAGTTACAGAAAAAAAAGACGTAATCAGATTACCGATACATTTAGTAAAAATGAGGATTATTAACAGGATTACAATTTTAAAATAAAGAATGATAACTACCATCCTCGAGTGAAGCCATAGCTAATCTTACAGTGGCCAATTCATTATCATGGCCTCTGGTGAACCCCCCCCCCTGCTGTCAATGGGTGGAAATCTTGCCTTTATTTTGTCTTTAAAGCAGAAAAGAGGAACAACATCACAGTACAGTGCAAGTTAAGTTATGCCTTCCAGCTGTGAAAATGCTGCCATCAGCCAAGGCCTCGACATCTAATTTAAAGAAACATTTACAGCTAACGCTAAGACCAACTGCTAACGCTAGCTACACAGAAATCCAGTTAGCTAAAGCTAGCTAACCTTTCCCCCCTAACTATTACTACTACTATTACTACTACGGAATACGTTTATGGCAGTTTACTTGAAGTTTGAGTGGGAAGTGTGAATAGCATAGTCTATTTAACAAAGTTCATTTAAATAATTACCGCTATTAATCTCAACGCACATTTGCACATAACAAAGAAAGAAATAGCTGGACAAACAATATTTATTTTCTCGTGTCTTTATTTGCATATTTGGTATTGAGGTCATCTAAAAGTAACAGGATTTTGGATTAGGTTACTGACTACATTTTTTAACAGGTAATTAGTAATTGTATCGGAATACAGTTTTAATAAATAAGGGAAGGCAAAAGTATTTATAGTTGTTCCAAGCAGCCACACTCGAAGGTGGGTTGAAAAGCAAAAATAGTTGTGTAATGAATGAAAAAAGAGGGCTTGAATTTGTCAGTTTTGGAAAGCTACAGAAATTGTCAGGACACAGTCTCCCCAATACCAGCATCAGAAAAGGGTGGAGGGAGGGGGTTTCTGAAGCTGTTCTACCATCTGACAAACAGAGTAACACCTTGTTGTTAATTTGTCCATCACCGGCTGTCTACAAAGAGCATGTCATGACCTTGCCCCATTAGGGACTGGTTCATCCATACTAAGTATTTTCTCTTGCACAACCGTAAAAACTGTTTAAAAAATGGATAAAGCATTAAATCTCACCTCTGTGTCGCCTGTCGATGTTTCCGTCTCTTTACTGGTGGTGTTTTGTGAGATTACTCTTCATTCAGGTCTGTGAGATCAGGTCAGCTTGTTTTTGGTGCACAGACAAAGCTGTTCACCTTGAATGTCAGGAAATGTCTGGCAGGTTTGTGTCTCTAGGATTCAGAAACCACCACTACACAAGGGATTTCAAAATATAACATCTTACATGTTACTCACAATGTTGGCAAAACAGGCTGTATTACCTATCTTTTAGACATCTAAGCAGCTAATTTTCTCACATTATTTCTCACATTTTCCTACTGAGATGATCTGAGTCCCTGCAATGATATTTAAAATGTTTGATATTCATGACTCCAGTTCCTGGACAAACTCTGTGGGATCACTCATTAATTTCAAGCGCTGAGGCCACCAGTTGACAAAGAAACCAGCTGGTCGTCAGCTTGGTTGCTGCTCTTATCATGTTGGCTGTGTGACTTACTGTGAGACCAGAGACTCCTCATGATCTGTCTGACTCCTAAAGTCAGTGATGTGTCAGGAGTCAGCTGCATGATGTAAGTTATACTGTCAGCGTGCAATATGCCACTTCTGCCAAACCGTGTAGAACAGCTTTACTTCATCTGGTTTGCTCAAAATTTCCCCGAGCTGTCCCACAGTGCACTCCATGTACTCGTCAACATCACTGGTGGCGCCCATACCAATGTTTCCTGATAGAACACAAATACACCGGGCTGCACTTGGTACACACCAGAACAGCTGACAGTTTTGGGATTAGAGGTGGCTGCAACTTCCAAAAGCCAAGACTATTTGTGTCAAAGTGGAACTTATCCAAAGGTAAATTCTTTATACAAACTAGCTTGCTAATGGTTTATTTTTACCATGTATGTGGTTCATAATCTGTCCTGTTAATTGTGCAAGGGCTAGCTTACATCACAAGTTTCCTAATAAAAAGGTCACAGTTAGGTCAACTCTGCGGAAATCGCAATGTTTAAAATAAAAAAACCTTTCATGGTTTTAAAGTGCATGATAAAAAGCGTTATAGACCTTGTTTGCAGTCCGAGGTGTCCTGCTAACAGTTTTTTATAATGGCGGTCTACGGGGACAATTCTTGTTGCAGTACCACAGTTTGCCACTCGGGCAAACTGGCAGCAAGGCTGACTGTCTGACCACCATGTACTGAGCTCTTTAAATACATCCTTGATCATTATGTGTGAGATGCAGTGTTTTCTCAAAATAGGCTGGGTCTGGGACTCCATACAATGAAAACCTCGTAGTCTGGCTGCTCCTCAGTCAACACATGTTTTTATTTACACTGTTCTTATTCCTGTTTATTTGACTTTATTCAGTTTGTTGTCTTTACTTCCGATGTGCTCATGTTCTTTGGCCTTATTCTCAGTTTATCTGCCTTGTCTGGTTTCATTTCCTTTTGCAAAGCACTTTGTAACATTGTTAAGGAAAGTGCTATATAAATAAAGTTTATTATTATTATTATAACATGTACACAGTATACAGTCATACTCATCTACATACAGTATACATAAGTACACACACACACACACACACACACACACATGAAATAAATAGTCTTGAATAAATAAAGCACAGTAGTTTTCTGGCTGCTTGTAGTCTTTTTGCTCTTGCTAAGTGCTGTGTGCCTTGATGCTACGATAGCGCTCACCTTAAATGGTGACCTGGGTGAGACAGACAGGTTACCAAACCAAAAAGTGTTAAAATAATTGCCAAAATATCAATAAATATTTTCAGTTGAGTTTCTGAGTTTCAAGGAGGGGTGACAGCGTGACACAAAAGCAGCGTATTTAGACATATTTTGGTAAAAAAATGAATTTTTTTTTAAACATACACTGATGGTCTGTGGAGAAGTGGATTATGCACCAGGAGGGGTTTGAGAAGTCTCTATTGGTACTTTTTCTGCACTGTAACTGTGCCATCATTGCATCCAACATTAATGTAAACTGACCACAGCCGCCTTTTTTACAAGTTCAGTTCTTGATAATCAAGTAATCGAGAAAAAAGTCATTTTTCAAGGAAAAATACCAAATATTTGCTGGTTCAAGCTTCTAAAATTTGCTTCTCTATTTATATATCATTGTAAATTCAATATATTTGCATTTTGGACAGAATGAGCAACATTCAACAGATTAATCAATGCTTAAAATAACAGTTTGTCGCAGCCATAGTTTAGAGAATACAGAGGGGCACTACAAAGATTTTGACCCACAGTGTTTCCAGCTCCATGTGTATCCGTTGACCACTGGGGCAGAAATTGACATATTGGATGCGACTGAGCGTTAAAGCAAGTACCCTCCTCAGATTATCTATCTATCTATCTATCTATCTATCTATCTATCTATCTATCTATCTATCTATCTATCTATCTATCTATCTATCTATCTATCTATCTATCTGTGTTATGCAAACAGACAAACCAAGCAGCTGAGTAACTATCGTCTACGTATTTGCTTGACTTTGAGGTAAATTAAAAGGAAACACAATAGAAGATTGGTGCTGAAATTGAGGGCACGGCAGGTACACAACACACACACACACACACACACACACACACGACATGATGGATGACCTTTTCTAAAAGACCTGCTCAGGTGCACCTGCTCAGTAATTGGAGACAGTCACAAGGGGGAGTCTGTGTGTGTATGTATGTGTGTGCGTGTGTATGTGTGTGTTCTGCAGAGCACATTAAATTAATTTCACTTGAGGTCTGACATTTATATATTGGAGTTACTGGTGAGAGCTGACCGCTTGAATGTGTGTGTGTGTGTGTGTGTGTGTGTGTGTGTGTGTGTGTGTGGCGTTAAGCCAGCAGACATTTTATGGTTTATGGACTTACTGTCTTCATCTGCCTACCAAACTACTTTACTCTTCTGTAATTTCACAGTTCATATTTTCAGTTATTGTTTAATTTGCTTTGTTTTAGTTGCTTTTTTTTCCTCTTTAACTGACAGCATGTCACAGGGGACATATTCTGAGTTGTCCTCACCACCAGAGGACCCCATTTATTATAAACTGTGGTGATCAGTGTCTTCTTACAGTGGCAAACAAAAAAGTTTGGATGCATCGAAACTTAAAATCCTGTTGAAAACCAACTGATCTGTGGATGAAAATCTGTTAAAACCTTACTAACATTGCTGTCTTCTAAGCGCATATTCATTTGCATTCAGATTTATACAAAGTTATGTATAGTTTTTTGTTAATACAGTTGTTTAATAGTGTAGTAGTTTTGTGTTAATGTGTGCCAGTGTGCAATGTAATTACACAGCAATTAATAGGTAGGGAATAAATAGGTAAATAAAAGACATTAAAGTGGAGCAGTTAAAAAGCAAAGAAAATAAAATTAAATCCAGCAGAATAAAAGAAATAAAAAGCCAACTCAGGAAAATGTCATATTATCCCAGTTTTTTTGCCACTGCCCTCCAGCCCCACCCTTTTCAACACCACCAGAAGGACAACCATGTTTTGTCAATATCAAAAGTGATTCACATGATTGGTTTCTGATTTGCCACCTCTATCATTAAGGTTTGGCTAACTAAACTAAAGCTACTTGATTGAGATTGGGAAAAGATTGCGGTTATGGTTAAGAGAAACCAACACTGACTTTTGGTAGTAAACAGGGTGCAAAGAGCGTCCTCTGGTGTCAAAGTCAGACACTTTGTACAACAAATCATCTACTCTATTCTTCTCTTTACTTCCTATCATTGAAAGCTTTCTCTGGCTGTCATAAGATCTCATTTACTGTGAACTGGGGCTCTTCAGTGTCTTCTTGCAGCAGGAAGTGCAACACATTTTGGATGAGTGGTGCGACGGCCCCTCTGCTTGGTTCACTCTGCCGTTGATTTTCCTCTCCGTCTCCAGGGCTGCAGATCATTTAGTTACAACACCGGCTCCAGGATGGACAAAGAAGGGGAGAATGTGCAAGGGTTGTAGCTAAAAATAAGTTTATGTCCCATTTCACTGGAATGGCTATCATACAAACACACTCCAATATAAAACAGTGACTTAAACCTACAAACACCACTATCCATCTTACCAGCTCCAGTCCCCCACCCAGCAACCTTGGATCCATCCACAGTGGACATAAAATATTTTATATTATATTTTTGGGCATTTTGACCTTTATTATATAGTGACAGCTGAATAGAGACAGGAAAGGTGGGAGAGAGAAAGGGGATGACATGCAGCAAAGGTACTCTGCGGTAAGGAGTCTTAATGGTACGCGCTCCACCAGGTGAGCTACTGGGGCGCCCCAGAAATTTTTTTTTTTTTACTGAAAGTCTGTAAAATCTAAAAATAAAGAGCCTTGTACTGTGTATGTCGTGTATCAGGCATTACTATGCTTGAAAGCTGAGTCTGAGGTAAAACATGTTCATGATTACACATCATGCTGTGTAATAATTGTTTGAATGTATACACGTTTAGCACGTAATGAGTTTTATAATAAGTGAGCAGCACTTCGGGGGACTCTCCACTTTATGTCTCTTCCTCTTTTGTTCTCTCTCTTTTCCTGTTTTCCTGCTCTTTGTCTTCCTTTGTCTTTGGCAGTCCCTGCCTTTATCTGGCAAAGGGAAATTAAGAAAGAGAGCTGTACAGGGAACGTGTCAGGAGAATAGCGGTGTAATGACTTATTTGCACAACTTCTTTCAATAGCGAGGCAGTTGTCTAGTCTCCTTAATCTGTTATAGAATGCCATCTAGGCAGCAGGGGAAGGACCCAAATGCAGACAGGACAGGCAGACTGGTGTAGATGAACAATTTATTAACAAAAGTAGCTTACGGTCCAAAACTGAAGTGCAGGAACACAAAAGCACAGCCAGGAACACAGGCAGGAGACAACACGAGGAAATGCAGGCAGGAAGGCAAGAACAACACGGGGAAACTCCCAACAACATCAACATAATCAACGACACCACCGAGAACAACGGGAGATATAGGGGAGGAGACAACGAGGGAAACAGACACAGGTGAGTAACAAGACACAGGTGAAAACAATCAAAACTGGAGGGAAAACAAAGACAGGAAATAAAGGGCACACAAGGAAACAAGAACAGTAATTTCAAAATAAAACAGGAAACAACAAGACCAAAAAACACACAAGTCCACACCAGAGTCCGTGGGATCATGACATAATCACTGTATATTTAATGTGGTGTTCAAGAGCAGCTGTCATAATCTCCACTTTATCCACACATTCATGTGTTATCTGATTAAGTAGAACATACTATATGTACATTAGCTCAATGTTTCAAATTAGAACATCATCATGCACGCTGTATTGTTATGACCTGTCCCGCTTAAGGTTTCCTGCAGGGTCAGTTTTTTCATATTCTGATCATGAACACACACTTGTAATATATGAACGAACTCATTACAGATCATGAAATTCAAGAGCAAGCGGACGCACAAACACTGTGAAAGTTAAATTATCTGGGATACGGCAAAGTGTAAAGCCTCACTTCATTCACTCTTGGAGGTCCAACTTTCACAGTTTCTGGCTCACCTCAGGCTCCACGTTTTGGAATCCCCATCAGTGTTTGGATTTCCCAGCGTGGTATAAATGCATCATTATGTGTTTAAATCTTAAGTGTGAGAAGTTGTCCTTCCAGTTGGAGGCCCAAACCTAATAACCGATCCCTGCTTGAAAGGCCCTGAAAATGGCAGCTTCTTACTCTGAACACTTTCATTTGCCAGAGTTAGAATCATTCTCTTTGTTTCACATAAGACATGTCTGTAAGACTGTCAACAGATTGAACTGCATGTACAATAACCACACAGCCTCAGTTTTATTTATATACACATATTCATTTTTATTGAAGCATACTAAGATCTCTAAATACAAGAACCGGTACTACAAAAGTAAACAGAGCCAGTGCTATTCTACAACGTTAACTGTCCAATAAAAACACATGAGAAATGGAGATCCATCATCTCACCCTCCAAACAATCGTGCTGTCAAGTTGTGTTGCAGAACTCCTCCGTCGCACCAGACAGCTCTTTGATCAGGCACCAGCCAGGCGTTTCCCATCATGCCCTGGGTCTTGCAGTCAGTGGAGAGCACCTGCAGCACCTGGCTCTGAAAACTGAGGCCACCTCGATCTCGTGAGGTTATCGTTGCCCACGTGTGCATGACGTCAGAGCAAGTCGGGATCAAGCCAGACACAAATCTAACCGGCATGCATTGTGATCGATTCTGCGCAGGCCTGGCTCATCTCGAACGAGCCTAATGTGTGTCGTGTTGCGAGTGACGCAAAAGACACTTTGAAATCCAATTTGAGCGGCCAGAGCGTCCGGACTGAGAAGCATCTGTAGAAATCCGACTGGAATCGCATTTCAAACCAAACCATTTGTAAAAAAAAGAAAAAAAAGTAAAATCAATCTGGATACAGCCTGGATATGAGGAAAAAAGACTCTCAAGGATAAGTAATAAATAAATGGACGGATGGACTGTAAAGTGTAAAGGGGAAATTGCCTTACTGGAAATTTTCTGACAAATCCATGTGTTACACCCCACTGTCTAATTTCATGTGTCGCTGTCAGTGGCCAGTTGTAGATGATAGTGTCTAGTCTTATTTTTCTGATTTAACTATTGTATTTTGTGACTGCAAAACTAAATGTATTTAACTTCAGAAGCAGCATGTATCCTCTGGATGTGCTGCTGCTCATCTCTCTCTCTGCCTCCTTTTCTCTTTTCTTCTTCCTCCTACTCCCACCGCCTACCTGTCCATCACCTCCTTTTATTTTCTGTGCAGCAGCATGTCCATTAGGAACCTCTCTCCCATCTTTACCCAGAGAGAGACAAGAAAAGGGCCAGCAGAGTGCACCGTATCATTTTAGTTTTCAAAGATGGGGGAAAAAAAGGGCAAAGTATTCCAACCATTACCCAAACTCTCGCTTTTCAAATGATGTTTTAGTAACATGATAGTAACAGCAGGCACAATTTCCAGCACTTCCTGCATGTGTTTTTTCTCTACACTCCTGTCTACCTCTTTCTCTGCTTTTTTCACCTCTGCCAGCTCTCACAGCAAGTGTTTGATGGACAGCAACATGCAAGAGGAGGCAAAGCTCAAAATCAATCCCAATGAGTGAGAATTTCTCAAAAAATAAAACTTTGGACTGTCATATGAAAGATATTTAGAACCTGAAAATGATGCTGTGGATAACTATTGATTTATTCTCAGCTCTGTTTCTCTGTCCACATGTTGTTTTTCTGCTGGCTGTGAAATCAGCCTCTACTCTTTGTCTGGCCTGGGCATGATGGTTGTAGAGTCTCTTCATGTCTTCAATCATGAACAAAACCCACAAACATCCATTTTTCTATGATACAAACTCCACAAATAACAACCTGCTCGTTCTCTGTTTGCATCCACAAACGTTACTCCTTGTAGTGACTTCTTGCTTACTTTATTGGCCTTATTTATTATCAATGTTTTTTCTTCCAGATTGTCTTTATCCTCATTTTTTATTAGCTGACATCCTGAATTATTTTCCAACAGCTGTGTTACTCCTTAATTGTCCACTCTGACTTGCACAAAAGTGAGCTGTTTGTCCCCTGGGAGCTTCTTTGCAGCACACGTTGCAGTTTTTCCTCATTTTCTCGGACTGCTTTGGGTTCCCAAGAGTTCAAATGAGCTTTTAATGATTGCAAAACAACAGCAGCCTCAGTTGTTCTTTCCTACAACAATTTCTTCAATTCTGCTAGTAATAAGGGAGCAAACCAGAGTTAGAAAGGGCTTATCAAGCTCTCTGAGACCCCTGCACCTATTTATCACTTGCTGTTTCAAGCCTCAGTGGTCTGTTAGGAGGTAAGAAGTTGCTCAGCGGAGTGGAAACTTTAAACTATGGCGAGCAATTCTCCAGTGTGCAGACCTGAAATGAAATCCTGGAAACCCCAGACGTTTGGCCATAAGCCAGAAATGTCAAACTACCTCGATGGAGCGCCCCGATTTGGTTTAATTTTGCGAACATCAAGAGATTTCTTTTTTTTTGTTATACTTTCTGGAGCCACAGCAGAAATGCAAATAAAATTGAAAAAATCTAAATCTAAATCTAGCCTGAAGTCAAACATTACTTCGCAGTTTTGGTTTTGAGATAGTAGTACCCCTTGGAAGTAGGCCAGGTCAATTAATTTGGAGATATAAACCCTGCCACAGAAAGTATGTTGCCTTAAATTATAATCACATCCCAGGTGAAGTGCCAACTGTGGCTTGGTGTTATTGCTTCGCCTGCAGAGCACCACAGAAATATTAAATGAGGTGTTTCAAAAGTTGCATCCAGTACTTTTAGGTCTTGAAGGAGACAATTATTTTATGGAATTTTGGATAGTTTTATAGGGAAGTGACTAGACCTGAAACAAGGACGTCACAGTTTGATGCTCCAGAGCAGCTGGATCTTTACGTACAATTTAGCTCTTCAGACTTTTACAGTGGGAAAAAGGTCCAAAACTCACACTTTGAATTTGTTTTGGTTGCAATAAGTTAGATTTTTAAACTCATCCATATTATATCTATGCATTTAGGTCATGTTGGTCTAAACATGCAACAACAAGTCCCATCTCACTACTTCCGGTTGTCAGCAACTACATGCTACATGCAGAAAATTTAGGATGTATTATGTATCAGTCTTTATGATATACCACTTATCTACTTATGAGATAATGACAGAAATAAATAAAAACATATATTAACAGTAGAATAAACTGTAGATTATAATCGTACTCTGGAAATGTTTATATTTCAGCTTATCTTTATTCCATCCAATAGTTGTTGAGATATTTGTCTGACCTACTGACATTACCATGTCTACCCCATACCAGGTGGGAAAAATGAAGTTTTGGTGCAAACTGCCTTAAACGCCTGAAGAAAATAAGGAATAAAACAGGGAGTAAAGGAGGAAGCACCATCTACAGTTTATTTCACAGGCTCTTTCTATATTTTACTCTATGACACTATCTCTTTTCATCCTCTCTCTTCAAGTTCAAGTGTTAGGCTTTCACAGACCCTCTCTCTCTTTCATAGACCCTCCTGACGCTGAGTGAGTGTGTTTGACCATCGTGATCAGAGCAGACTCGACTGTAGGGCCTCTAACTCTTCAGCATTTGAATATCAAGGGCTGCAGCGTATAAAAACAACAACCTTTGTGAGTGTGAGTGTTTTTGTGTTTGTGCTCATGCATGTATACTTGAAAATGTCAGTCATTAACCTTTGTTTCTGTGCTTGTTATGTGAGCTCTGTGTTTGGTCCACGTCACACCAATGTACGCTGTCTTTGTTCAATTCTGACCTAATGTAGTGTACATATGCAGATGTGCATTTCTAACGTTTCAAGCGTGTTCACTTGTGGTTTCAAATAGTTAAACTGTGGATTTATTTGAACTTTGTCTGATTGTGTTGCTGCCTGGATGGTCAGCAACTTGTTGTGGGGGTGTTATTACAGTATATGCTGCTGCTTAGCCCCCCCAAATGCAGTACCAAAACCAGACCAAGGTGTCTTACTGTGGAACCACTTGCTGGGACTAAATCCCTTCAAGCCCCACTCCAGCCAGTGTTACTTCCTCTTTTTAGGCAAGGCAGCTTTATTTATACAGCACATTTCAAACACAGAGGCAATTCAAAGTGCTTTACACAGGCAAAGAAAAACATTAGAATGACATTTAAAACAATAGTAATAAAATCAATTAAGATAAAATAAAATGAAATTTTAAAATGAGATCAAATGAAATGATCCATAAAATGAAATAAAATACAGTTGCAGTGCAGTTATAAGATGTAAGTTGCCAATGCAGGAAATAAAAGTGCATTAGAGAAACCAGTCATGCAAATGCACAGGAGAACAGCAGAGTTTTAATTTAGATTTGAAAGTGGCTAAAGTTGGGACGGTCTTTCTCAAACAGAGAACGGGGGTGTGGTTAATAGTCGGACGTAATCCATTACCATGGCAACCAGATTGCCGTTCTAGCGTACATGTCAAGGTCAACAACTTTATACAGTCTATGGTCAACATAATTAGCATAAATAGCGATAGCATGGATATTAGTATGGATAGCGATAGCGATCACTGTAACATAAGTTATGAGGTGGAGGATTTTTCTCCACCTTCTTCACCTGAAAACGAGGACCCCAATGAGACGACGGTCATCAGACCGTATACACTGGGAGACACTGCTGGCTTTTCAACCTGCAGAGCCAGCACAGCGCACTGCTGATGTGTTGGAATGGTAGTTATATTATAACCTAACCTGGCCACTTATTACAGCATTAGCTATAGGCGACTTGTTCATTTTTAACAGGAGGGGGCGGGGGGCGTTTCTTTTCATTCACCTGCGACTAGTGAGCCGACTCATGAACGACCCCAGCTATATGGTTTAGAGAATATTATAGATCCGAGGCGAAGCTGACAGAGAGAAGGAAGGGACTGATCAGTCTGCTACTTCAGCACCACGGACAGCCCCACCCAGATCTACTGTAGCTCACCTGGCAGCAGGTTAATAATGTAGAGGGAAATGTGTAAATGCTGTAGTAAATGGTACAAAGGCCATTCCAACTTAATAATAACATTATAATAATTTATCCAATAATAAAGTATTCTTCATGAAAGAAATACTTTTTATCTACCAGGCATGTTTTTGGCCTTTAAAGGGTTTCTGCTACAACACCTCCGAGCATATTTAAAAAATGCACCAGAGCAGTGTAGGAGGCCTCATGGGTGTGTAGTGTGTGACGTGGAGGGTCAGGGGACACGGAGGAGACTGACTGTTCACTGCTCAGCGCAGAATGAACAGTGATGTAGAGCTGGTAGTCAAAGCGAACCAGCCATGAGAAGCTTCTGGAGTCAGACAGGGAGTCTGGTGGAGCTTTGACAGTCACCAGAAGCACGTCTGTGGTCCCTTTGAGAGTCACTGCGTGGGTGTTGGAGCTGGGCTAGTGGCTCTACTGCGAGAGGCTCTCCCGCTGTGTGTGTGTGTGTGTGTGTGTGTGTGTGTGTGTGTGTGTGTGTGTCTGTGGGGGAGTGTCAGTACATAGTCATAGCCCTGCTGTTTATTGTGGTTAGCATTACTGTTCATCAGCCCTAAATATCTTGTTAAGCTCTAAATATAGCAGTTACTGGCTGTGTTGTGTTTACTGCCAGTGAAGAAAAATAAATGTTAATGTACGACGCCGTCTGTCTAGCCGCCGCCTCTGATTAGGCTTGCTAACGCTACCAGCAGCTACGTGTGAGAGGCACAGACTTTGACTATGGTCACTTGGTGCAGGGCCAACGGACGACATGGACCTCGAAATCTTTTCCTATTCTAGCCTAGAATTCACATACACATACAAGCAAGGTTTTAGCAGATAATGTGTGTATTGTTGGAAAAATCACCTCTATTAACATCATATGCCAACAATAATCGATGGGATTATGTGTACAGCGCAAAAAAAACAATTTAGTGTGGATTTCCTGTTTGAATTTTAAATCATCTCTTTAGAGCAGAAGTCTTCCAGCAACTGATTTGTGTCACATAAATTGGATAAATTATTCATAGTCCTTGCTCGACAGGAGCCCTTAAAGTCATTAAAAGTTCTCACAGCGTGATCTCACTGAACTTCTGATAGATATGTGGCTCTTTGAAGAGCCAGTGTTCAGCATGAATTCTTCAGGCATTAAGGAAAGAAAAAAAGAAAGAATTTGACAGCAGATATCATCTCTGATAAGGTTAAGACTGTCTGCAAAAAGGCTTTTGCGAAGATCTCTGGATAAAGGGATGGTTTAGTTTTGGGGAGATTTTAGAAGGATCAATACTTCCAATTCTTACCCACATCTTGTTTGACATCATGTGGAAAATAACTCTTGAATAGGTCAAATTTGAACATTTGTTAAAATTGTCTGAACAGAGAAACCTTCCTTTGTCCCCGGACACACGTCATTTAAATCTATCTAATCATATACGAATACGAATCTGACTCGTCTTTCCGCTGCGCACACACAGATTGTCTAAAGTAAACTTCATCTATTGGTATATCTTGCAATCTGATTTTGGCACGTGTGATATGACCTGAACTGCCTGCTGCTGATTTTACATTCAGTTAGATATGCAATTTCTTTCTCTATCTGTACCTTCTATTATGAGTGTGATGGAGAGCTGACGAGTTGTTCATTCAGGGGAAAATAATTAAGAACCTCTGATCTTCATCAACCTCAGGCCTCAAACATCTCCTCTCTCAATCTGCTATTTGAAGTCTGCTATGTGTTTCAATTAGAGCGCAGAGGGTCCTTTGATGCCGTGTCCCACAGAGATGAGTTGGGGTCGGGTTTGTGGCTTTCAGTGCAGCGCATGTCACCTCCCTTCCCTTCTCCACTTGTTCTGTCTCATATATCACTTTTAGCTTAAAGAAATAATACATCCGAGGTATCAGAGTGGAAGGGAAGAAAAAGAATGGTCTCTATTCAGTCTGAAGAAATGAAGAATGAGGGAAAAATAAAACTTTTGAGTTCAACTACTCCATTATTCTTTACCCGAAAAAGGAAGAAAAATAATTTAAAAATGCAGCAAAATCAAGAAATCCTTGCCCTCCAAAGCCAAATCATAAGTTTGGCACATAATTTGCATCTGAATTTGTTACTTTACAGATTACAGACATGACAGAGTATTGTGGCACTCGGGTAGTACTGGTCCTTTACGAGTAGGGCTTATAAACCTTTGAAGGGATTTTGGACAAAAAGCACGGCAGTATTTCTCACATGAGGCAGGTTGATATTTCTGAAATGCTCTGCAGTTTTGACCACTCGGTATGTAGAGCGATATTTTTAGCATACACAGGGCAATTCTGTCAGATGTCAGTTTACAAGAGGCACAATGATATTTGTGGCATGCAGGGCGATTCCGCCTGGTCAGCTGGTTGATTCGATAGAGAGTGGATGGCATTTTTGGCATGCAGGGCAGTTCTGACCAGTTGGCAGGTCAATTTGATAAAGGCAGCGCAATATTTGTAGCATGCATGGCAGTTCTGCCTGGTTGCCAGCATGATTTGATAAAAGGCAGGACAATATTTCTGGGAAGCAAGGCAATTCAGTCTAGACAGAGGTTGGTTTGCCAGGGGCACAACAATATTTGTGGCATTTAGGGCGATTCTGTTGGGTCATCTTCTCGATTTGATAGCGACAGGGCAGGTCTGACCAACTGGCAGTTAGATTTGATAGAGACAGAGTAATATTTGTTGCACACAGGGCGATTCTGTTGGGTCAGAGGTTGGTTTACCAGGAGCACTTGTGGAAATTTAGGGCGATTTCATAGAGACAAGGGATATTTCTGGCATGCAGGGCAGTTCTGACCAACTGGCAGGTAGATTTGATAGAGACGGGATGATTTTTGTAGCATATGTTGTCATAATTTCTATTTACAATTGGGCTGTAGGCAACCATTTGTATTAATGATATGCAGATGATATACAGAGTCCTGTAACATGTCTGCAATAAGTCCTGTGAAAGCTGTTATTATTAGAGACGCCAAGGAATATCAGAGAGAAGATTACTGATAAAAGAATATTGAATGGTCAGAAAAACACGGTATGAGTCTCCACCACAGGTCCATTGATTTTTGGATTATTCATTTCTTCTTATGCTGCATGTAAGCGGGAGAAATTGATTGCTCATACAAGGCATTTCACACCCATTTCTTATTGATGGGTTCAGCTGAAAGCAGAAACGACGCCAGATGCTTTAAACACAAAATGATGTGTACTTGTGCAGAACCCCTAGCTGTATAGATTTTTGATTTCTGAAAACCACTTATGACCAGGTTTGGTTAATTTTATACTTTCAGATGAGTGAAGAAAGAAATGAAGCTAAGAAGGAAAGCAATAAGGGAAAGAAGAAAGACAGGAAAGAAGTAAAGAAATATGGTCAGAAGGAAGGAAAGAAATAGGTTAAGAGTTAACGTAGGAAGTGAGTAAAATAAGAAAAGAAAAGTCCTAATTTGGGTATTACTGTTTTTATGTTTTCTCTCTATATTCACTGAAGAGAGAAACGCTTCAATTCACGGAGCAGAGGAGCATCTGTTAAAGAAGATCAACAATATTTGGACTAAATTTTGTTCCAACGTTGCTCAAAATCTGATTCTATGCCTGCAGGGCTAATTTGTAAAATCCAGCATTGAGCATGAAAAGGTAATCTTCTCAAGTGAAAAATTCTCCCAAGGGCCAGAAGAGTGAGAAAGTGGGAATTGTCACCCAACCAAATCAAATTGTTGAAAGAGATATATTAAAAGTGATTATCTGGATACTGGCAACCAAAAGATGCCAGAATTACGGCGGTCCAGACTCAGAACAAAGCAGATCGGACTGTGATTTGAAACAACATCCCCCT
Organism: Macquaria ambigua; assembly: GCA_008360985.2. NCBI lineage: Eukaryota > Metazoa > Chordata > Actinopteri > Centrarchiformes > Percichthyidae > Macquaria > Macquaria ambigua. The sequence goes on along the minus strand of VMKM01001115.1, from coordinate 87,181 downwards.
AAGTATCAGATCAGCAAAGACAGTGTCACATTAAAAAAAAAAAAAACTTTTTTAGGGGATGTCGGTCACTCTGTCGATCAGTCTGTCCACCACTTTGGTCCAGAGTGAAATATCTCAACTATTGGAGAGATTACCATGAAATGTTGTACAGACATTCACTTTACTTATTGTAAAGAGTGACTCTTGTTTTTGCTGCAGTGATGTATAGGTGTACTCCAGGATCCTGTGACATCACTGTTGGGTGTGGTCAAAGGTGCAAAAGAGCACACTTCTGACCACACCCAACATTACTGGGTTTCAAGCCTGGTCTGAACCAGGTGTTACTCTTTAAATAATAAACCAGTCTTCTACGGAGGCCTCCAAATGTGAAACTGTGTTTTCTGTAAGGCGCTTCTGATAAACTATTTTAGGTGTTTGTGTCGTGCTTTAAACCAGATCAACTAATAATGAAAGATGAGTTCAGTTAATAGTTATAGGTCGACAAACACTGGTCTAATCAGGGGCCAAATATTGGATTTTTTAATGGTTAATTCCCTGTAATAACCAGTCCACCCTTACCCCCATGATTTATGTTATGTTGCATATTTGTACAATCTATACATTCTGTATTAACTTACTGACTATTCTTTAGTCTGTGACTCATTTGGAAGCCATTAAACACTCAGGGCATCATTGGCTTTCACTGAGACAGATCACTGTTGACAGCTGTAATTATACTTTCACTCTGCGTTGAATTGTAGGTGGAAGGTTTCATGCTGTGGTTGGAGTTCATCTCATCCCACGATAGAAGCTCTGAAAATGACAATAACTGAGTTGAAATGAAGCCTCCTGTGCTATTGAGCCTCTCTCACTGTCGCAATTTATCTCCATTTTAATTTGCATGCTGTAATGTTCAAATTATAGTGTGGCAGAGCACTCTCCAACATGATCCTATCAGTATCAGTGACAAGTGTTTGTGTGAGGGCCATCTCTGACAGTGTTTGATGGTAAGAAAATTTTAAGGAGGCTGAATTGTTTTGAAAAATGACAGATATACTTTCAAGTTGTAATCAATTGAGCCAATACAAGTGAGAAGGCATTTTCATCCAAGCTGCTGCATTTTGTGGAGACACAGTTTTGTCTGTTCAGAGATGGATCAGTGGGACCACAAGTAGCCAGTTGAGTCGGCACATTCGGCTGGTAACAGAATACCAAATGTCAGCCGGCTCTGGCCCATGTATGGCTGCCAGCTCCAGTTAGCAACATCTGGGCCAATGGTTGCCAACAGAGTGAGCTCAACATTGGCTGATGCAGTGTGTTATTTATTATGAGTCTGGGATGAGACAGCGACAAGTCAAATTTAGGCTGCTATTCGGCCAAGTGTTGTGACACTTTCAGTAACTGTCTTTCAACAGCCACTTCAGCTTCAGCTTTTTTTAGTATGTCAGCTCTTTCGAATGTTTCATGGGCAAACTTTTTACTTTTGTTTTTACTTTTTGTCCCTATGTGAGCCTTCTCTTCCTGTCTGTGTCTGCATATTTAGTCCCCCTGTGTGTTTCTGTTGGTAATGAGAACAAAGGAGCAAAATACAATCAGGTTCTTCACATAATGGGAACATTTTCGAAATGAGTAAGTAACTGCAAGGTCAATTATGCTGTTTGACTCCTTGCATTTTGGGGAACAGGGGTTCCATGCTGTTAATTAAACAGAATTTATAGGCGTTCTGAAAAACCAATTTAGATGAGTTTGCAACATGCAGGCTGGGGAATGGATAACAACATGACTGTGTGAAAGGTTGTATACTGTATGTGTGTATTGGGGGGTGTCATTAAATAAATCACAAATACATTTTTCTAAAAATATCAGCTGTAATTTGCTCCAGCTACAGAGCAACAACAATTCAGAAAAGCGTCACACTGATCTTAAAGAGGTGCTGCACACTTAAACGTGTTTTTGGAGATGTAAACTAAATTATATGACTGTACTGTGATGAAACACGTGAATGCTGGTGTTGATATTGGCATTTCTTAAATTTGGCTCAACACGCCATCTAATATTTTAAGTCAACCGGTTGGGACCTGTCTACGTCATGAAATTTATATCAGTGTCAGTCAGTCTTCCCCCTGTCCCCTGACCCACACACTATGTAGCCATGAGGCCACGCCCCCTACAGGTGTTGTTCCCTCACTCGTTGCATTTTTCAAATTTGAGTCCTTGTTATGAACTTGGACTCAAGGAGGTGGCCTCAAAAGCATGACTCTTCAACGGTACGTTTGATTCAACAAAAGACTTTACTGACGGTAAGGTGCAAACAAAAAACTCTCTCAAGGAGGATTACAAAAATATAACAAAAAGCGCTCGTAAGAAGATACAGCAAGAATTTCATAGAACACTCAAAAAAACCACGCAACATGAAAATATCCTGAATCTCTGGATCGCTTGGACCGACAGACATGCAGACAGGACAAGACGAACTGGCACAGGACAAAGGGAAACAAGGACTATAAATACACAGGGGAGATGGAACACAGGTGAATCCAATCAGGGGCGGGGCAGACAATCACAAACGGCGGGAAACCACACAAAGGAAGGAAGTCCGTACTGAGAACAGGAAAGGAATTACACAATAAAACAGGAAGTGCAAGACGAGACTAGACGTGAGTGAATTTAACTTGACATGAAGCTACCATAGAAACACTTAACATGACATTAGCAAATCTGCCGAGACACCACAGTCCTAGCTGAATTTGAGGGCGTGGTTACACTTTAAAGTTTCCCTATAGACATGTTTCTCAAGACATGAAAAAATAATTATTTGTGTCTGATATTGTTTTTCCACAAAAAATTCTTACAATTACATCTACTCCTTCTCCCTCATTGAAAAATCCAGGATCTGCACATATGCAAATTCTTTTTGTTTTAAGTTTTGACTGCTGAATGCAACCTCCTACTTCACTGAAAAGTCCAGAAATAGTGTCTGCAGCTGACCCCTGACCCGTCTGTGGGAGGTAAAATCAATAACTAAATTAAATTACTATACATATACTCAGATGGACTTGTGTGTTTTGGTTACTTGGCTACTTAAATATTTTCATGGCCTTCAGTGAACAATAATTGAAAACTATTGATTCAGGATTCCAATAACTCAAAATGATAACACCTGGAAGGGCAGAACTGAGAGCAAGGCAACCTCGTAGAACCATGTTCAGAGTTCATCAGGTTTATTGGATGATAAAAGACCTACTTCAAAAAATAAAAATACTCCTTAATACTAAGATTCATATTTTAAAGGGTAATTGATTTGATTGACTGGGTAAAGGATTATTTCTGCTAGATTTGCCATAATCAAAAACTTGATTAATTCCTCTATTTGGGTTACACAGAGTGAACCCTGAGGCCTGAGAGTTCAGTGGATGAGTGGATGGATGGATTGCATTACCTTGCAGTATACCGTTTTGCTCAAGCCCTAAAATTGTCGGCTATAATTCATGTTACATTTGCCTGTAAACAAAATTAAGGTCTGAAATATTATGAAAAGTAAGCTGGAGTTGACATAGTGTAAATTTGAATCTAAATGCACTTCAAACAACTTGTGAATTCACTGAAGTTGCATTAAATTTATTCTGCAGAAATGTGGAAGTTTCTTCTGTAAGTGTTTCACACCCTCAGGGCTTAAAGCGGTGCTGGCATTTAGAAAAGAAATATGCAGTTTTTAATGTCTTATATATATAATATATATATTTTGTCAGAAAAAGGTGACACTTTTCAAATAGTTCTCTGTCTGAAAATGTCATGGTGTGTTTTCAACTAGAAAAGTATTTATTGTGAAATATTTCACTGCTGAAACAAGTAGTTTGACAAAAAAAACAAACTTGAGCCTTTAACTGCAACATGTGATCTTCAGTTGACATAGAGATAGCTCACCCTGTCATTTCTTATCTCCAACTTAGCAAACTCTACCTTCTGAGGAAGACCATGAGATGCAGTTGAAAGCTGTGGAAAAAGTTAGTAAGTGAACCTTAAGTCAACATTTTTTTGGCTCCAAGGTAAAAAAAAAACCTTTGACACTCAACTGAAACACATATACATACAGTATATGTATAAATATTCAATCAATTATTATATATTAAACATTTGTAGCCATGCTAGCGGTGCGGCTCTAGGGGTGGCAATGTTGGTCGGTCAACCACTTTGATCCAGACTGAAATATTTCAACAACTTTTGGATAATTCATAGTCCCCAGAGGATGAATCCTACTGATTTTGGAAATCCCCTGACTTCACCTCTAGCGCCACCAGCGTGTTTCACATTTGGAAGCTATAGGATGGATTGCCATGAAGTTTGGTGATCCTTAACTCAGAATTTCAATCTGTCCAATACTTTGGTTTAAGACTAAGCACAACAACTAATGACATTCCCATCAGCCTCAGGTGTACTTTGTTTTTAGTGCTAATTAGCAAATGTTAGCATGCTAACGCCCTAACTAAGATCAGTATGGTAAACCCTTTGGCATGTTAGCATATTCATTGTGAGCATGTTAGCATGCTGATGTTAGCATTTAGCTCAAAGCACCGCTGTGACTAAGTACAGTCTTAAAGAGCTGCTAGCGTGTTTAGAGACTCTTAGCCTTGTTCTAATATTCTAAATGCATTAGTCATATCTGATGCAAATCTTAATAACTGATTAAATAGTTGAGTGTTACTCACTGCCACACCCCCAAACAATTAGCGGCAGAGCTTTAACAAGCGGCTCTGCACTGCTGTCACAGATTAAGGCTTTTAATCATCGAGGGCATTTACAGCTAAATATACAGCAAGGGATCAAAAAGCTTCTCTTTCTGTGAAATATATAGAAGTCTGATGTTCACATGACAAAGCAGCTTGATCCAAAAATAGTTCTCGTTGATCCGGCGGCTCATTTATTTATGCTTCAGTGCCTCCACTGCAAAAGATTATGAGCTTAGGTAGAGATGTTATCTTATTTATACAGACAGAGCTTATATTATTTCTTTACTCTAGTGACTGTTATTTTTCTAGTTTTTGTCCATTGTGATTGCAGCGGCCCTGCTGGAGTTCAGTGATTTATTCGCTGTTCCATCTGAAAGCACGGCAGCTATATATAAAGGTCTCACCAAAACCATTAGTGTTTACAGGTTCCCACTTGCCACACAACCCTGAGTGTTATTCTAATTTATCCCAAGAGCTGCAACATGTTAATCATAAGCATTGATCGTGCAGACCTCAAGGCAGGGAGCTGAATAATTGAGTGCCTTGATCTTTGTTTACAACAGAGGAGATGTAGTGAATAAATCAGGGGAGCTTAATTTACAATGTCCTCGTACACACAGACGCGACATGCTACATCATGATGTATGCACAAAAGGGTTATGGGCAAACATGTAAATTCTTACACAAACACACCTTTGATAATGTAGGCAAACACAGCAGCAAGAACACAAGTACTGAACATGAGGGCAGACGACTGAATGCCTCCACATGCACACACGCAAACACACACACACACACACACACACACACCCCGCAGGCAAAGGTAAATGAAGGGAAAAGCCGGGAAAATGAACTATCAGGAGCTCTGTTTACTCGTTATCTTGAATCGAGCTCGAAGCCAAATGAATTGAGTCCGTCTCACCTTCATCAAACGCCACATGAACATAATCTGCAGTGTTTAACATATTAATTCAAGGTCACATGTTTCAAATAAGTGATTCATACATTCAGGCCTGGAATTTCATCATTTTAGGGGCAAGGCCACTTGGCCTTTGGTGTTATTTGAGGGCACAAAGGCCAAATGCCAGGGCAGCAAGGCCATTAAATAAAACCTTAAGGGTTAAGGATGATTTTATTTTTAATACATAGTATAACTATCAGTGAAATAAATAAATAAAGTAAATTTAATGGTATTTACAAATGACCAATAATGGTACAAACTGCTGATTCAAAAGTTCATAAACTCTGACTGAAAAATACTGACACATAATACATCAACTGGGAAAATACGGCTAACAGCAAATTACATGATAAACTGATTCACTGAACAATAACTGGCTTACAGTTATTTTGGTGTGTTGTTAGCTAGCTAACTAACTATATTGTTGTTTCTTGAATCATAATTTTCCACCCACATTAAAAAAAAAACGTACATTGACAAATCAGGATGAGTTCGATTACGTCTCCCGGTTGGCCGGTGCTAGATGTGTGTGAAACTATCGTCATAAATAGCCCGGTTTTCCTGAGGTTCAGGCTTGAAATCGAACCTGCCACTGGTTATGTGCGTAGCGTTTCACTTGATGTTGCCCAATAAGAATTCAGAAGCTCAACAAAAGACACTGGTGTCTAAAAAACGTATTGACAAGAAAGAGGCAGAGGAGAAAACGGTGAAATCAGCAGAGGCAGTGTGGGCGGGGCATCAAGGCCACTGTGGCTGCAAGGCATATCATTTTTTGAGGGGCATAAGGCCAAACTGAGGGGGCATAGCGGCCATGGCCCTCATGGCCCCCGTAAAATTCCTGCCTTGCATACATTCATTTTACAGTCCAAAGCATGATTCAAGATATATTTAATGTCATTTAATGTCTGTTACTTCTTTACTTACACCACCAGTCTGTCTGATGATACCGCCTTATGAGGACATCATTTTGAAAAAGTTGCCCAACACCAATATAAAATGTCTCCGTCTCTATTTAGGAAATCCCAAGTTGAAGTCCTTCACATTTCACTTCAACCGAAAAGCTTACACAAGCTTGTGGTGAATACAATGCAGGCACAGGATGAGCTATTTTAAAGCTGAGGGGGTAATCGCTTCTTGCTGACAGAAAAGGTTTAGGTCTGTTCTCTCTGGGAATTGCTGAAATATTTCTGGGAAGTGCAGAAGACCCAAAAAATGTAATAACACTTCATCATAAAACAGATTCTGGAAAGCACCGAACACCTCAGATTGATGTAACAGTGCAGGAGTATGAGAGGATGAGAGATTGGCTTTTTCCTTTAACTTTCCTCGAACTGAGTATGACCCCTGATATTTGACTGCAGGGAAACCAATTTCAGATAGTTCACATAAAGTCCTTCAAGTTTAACTGGATTTCATTGGGTCATTTGATGAACGATGGCAGTTTTTAGTTTGTTAAAAGGAGATTTATTGGTATTTTGACCATACCTTCAATGATCAGTCGTTTGCTCCAAGAACCTTGATTTACTCAGTCAAGGAGAAAGGAATTTGTCAAACTCACAAGGCTTATTACGGTGCAGTGACAAACAAGAGATAAGAAAATGGAGGAAAAGTGATGAATAAAGAAAACTCTCAGAGAAATATCCGCTCAGTTTTACATGAATGTATTTAATCATCTCGTCAGAGAGAGAAAACTCACACAGCGGAAATAAAATGGATTTGAAGAATAAAAATACACATTACATTTACACTGTGCAGAAGACATACTTCCATATAAAGAGTAACAACAGGGGAGTCACAATCAGAAGAACTGAGGGAGTTAAGTTCAGTCTGCAAGGTCTTATGAACAACAATAGCTGCGTTTACATGGATCCTAATGAATTTTTTTCAATCGGGTTGAGAGAGGTGGTGTAAACCTTTGATAATCTGTTCAATAGGAAAATATTAGCACCTAATAACCATGTAAACGCTTCCAATCCGATCGTTTCTCTCTGGTTGGAATAAATCTATTCTTTCTGTGCATGTTTGCCCCACGTGGAGGAACATCAGGTGACATGAACGAGTTTCCTGGAGGGAAAGAAACTAAACTGCTCTGTGGCTGAAACAACTTAACAGATTTAAGGATTGTTGAACGCCTCGATGGTCGAAAGGCTCCAAACAATGAGTTGTTCAAACAAGAGTTTGAAAAGATGAACGAAGCTTAAAAAATGAACTTCTTCTTCTTCTGTTATATTTCCGGCAGATTAGACGCTTCACAGCAGGCGGAAACACTGTGTGCATGTCAAAACAGTTATATTCTGATTAAATGCTCCATGTAAACAGTTCAGTTGGAATCTCTAATCAGAATGATTTCAATAGGGTTGAAGAAATATTGTCCATGTAACCACAGCTACTAATAATTAGGATAAAAATGTATTTATAGAATCTGTAAATCATGTCGCTAAACAAACCTCTGTGTCACAACTATTATTTACTGAGATTACCAGATTTAGACCCGCCACAGTATTTCCACCACAAAAGGAAATCAGTCCGACAAAGAATGGATTCAGAGTTAAACCTGAACACCCACAAAATTCTTGTAATATAATATTTTAAGTTGTGAAATAGTTTTAATCGATATGAGAAAGACATTTAAGTCCTGATCTCTTAATCCACTCAACTTTTATTTATACTCAGAAGGATAAATTAAAGAACCAGAAGTCTTTAAGTGTGCCAACTAAAAAAAAACCTAACATAACAAAAAGAAAGAAATAACATTAATAAAAGGCAAAATAGAAAATACATGATGATATATTTATATATAGATATGATAGCCAAAAGTATCAATTGCAGGCTTTGTCACTGTAGACATTTACAATCCTTAAGCTGTTCAGGCTGCAAGCTCGATTATATCCAAAGTAATTAATCAAAGGAAAGATGCAAGGGGACGCAAAGCACCTGTCTGCGTAACAAGTCCTCCAAACTACATGACAAAACAGGTCATTTCTCATTGCCTTCAAAGACTGTTCCAAAAATGATTCATATAACTGTTTTCAGATCTTCTGCCTCTTTGGTCTGCTCAGGTTCAGGCACAAAAGATTGCGATTGTGGGAGGCTTGTGGAAAAAAAAAAAAAGATTGTGAAGACTCAGATTCATACAAAAAGAAGCAAGGTGAAAATTCACTTTGCATTCAGATTAAATGCCCCTGCAGTTATACGATGAACAAACCTGAAAACATCTTGTGAATTATTTCTGGAGGCTGGATTTCTTCTTTGATGATTATTCTTTCCTTATTTATTTTTTTCTTCTATAGACTACAGGTGTAGAAATAAATGGAGTGAAATAAATTGTGTTGAATGTAATTGATGGAGCAGCATACCTGAAAGCAGACTTTCCAAGCCCGGTATTTACTGCTGGAACCTGAAACCAGTCTGCAGGAGAAGTTTGATAAGCTCCAGATCTCCCTGTGAGAGGCGAAGTCTGATAAAATTATATTTAAGAGTTTTATAAATAAATCAGAAGCAACGAGGCTCTCTCCTTACTTTACAGAGAGAAGGTGTGTATGTTAATTCATCAAAATAACAGATGGCACCTAAAGGGAAGATTAACGTGTGCTTATACTGTAAATGTCTTTCATTTAGCTGCTATATTTACACTGATTTTCAATGTAGGTGCAGGCCAGCATGTTTGTGTTTTCAGATTTTATCAGAGAGCGCATCAAGAGGGAGATAAATTAATGTTTATTTAACCTCGTCTGGCTCTAATCAACCTGCTCCAAATGGTAGAGTTCCAGTTTCACCCTCCCGTCCAATTTCCTTCTCTATTTATCTCTGTCTCCGTCTCCACTTGTCTCTCTTTCCTTGTTATTTTTAGTTTAGTTTTTAGGTTCATGTTCTTGTTTAGCAGGCTGCAGATTGTCCACTAGGGGGAGCTATGACTATCAAACCAGCTCTACAGCACCTCAACCAACCTGCTCCACCTGTTGGAAAGTAAAGTAATGACAGCAGCAGTTTATACCTGCATAGCCATGACACGTCTACATCGCCACCTACAGACAAAGAAAGCAATAGCTGCTGCAGATTTAAAACTTGCCCTACCAACAGCATATCAATATTACAACTGCAGGGTTTCCTGTTTAATAGCTGCTGTTTTTTGGGTGTTTTTGGGAGATTTCACATATTTTGGGCTTGTACCACTTGCTAGCTAAATAAATACATGAATGAAAATGGACGTCACACTAATATCCAGTAGATATTAGGGTACGTGTGTTCAGACCATAGACTGTACATAAAGATGGACGACGCGTCTCCACGTCCTCCTACTGTACAAAAATGAAGCCAAAATATCCCGGATGCGGGCGCTGCCATCTTGCGCTGGTGACGTCATTTGGAGCCAGAGTCGGTAGTGATCCGCCACGGTATCGAGGTCCCGCCCATACAACTGCCCGACTAAATCGCGTGCGTGACACCCCGTTTTTATAGCATCAAATAACTAATTAAAAACCAAACTTATGAGAAAAACGAACACTTGAACAAACATCAGCGTGATACGAACTACCTAAAATGACCGAAACCATCTTTAGGAAAATTTTATTTTACATATAATTTGATTTTTCAGTTTGGCCCATGTCCCATCCGCTAACATGGAGGGGGCGGGGTTTATGACCTATACTGCAGCCAGCCACCAGGGGGCGATCCAGATGTTTTAGCTTCACTTTTGGGGAGCTGTCATGTCGTCCATCTTTATACACAGTCCATGCTTCAGACTGAACGCGAAGTGAATTTTCGCCTTGCTATATTTTCACAGATTTGACCGCTGGCCTGTTTGTGCAGGCTGTGCTAATTTGCCCTAAACAGCTAATGTACTGACTGTACTGATCGGCAACATGTGTACAGACCGTGGGTGTCTGTGCTGGGTTTGTGTGACATTATTTTCCTTCAGTGTCTCCTTTTTCCTCTCGTCTCTACATTTATTATGTAGATTCATAAAGCCTCTGAATAAATGCAAATATTTTGCAACAGAGGACTTATCTAGCTATGAATGACGAACACAAGAAAAGAACTTTCCTTTATCATGTTGAAAATCAAGCATTTTTCAAGGAGTATATTTGAATTCAAGCACATTCCTAACCTTGGAAGCATAAAGGTTAAAATTAAGCATTTTCCAAACTTTCAAGACTTTGTTAAAATCACGAAGGTTTCAATTTCTACAGGGTTCGTACAAACGTATGGTGCGGGTACGTGCGTCATTGTAACTTGGTTTCGTCCATATTCATAGAACTCACCAATGCTCTTTTCCAAAGTCATTTTTTCCAGTTTTCTAGTTGCAGTCTGTGCTGTCTCAGACTCCTGATGCCTTGTACAATATGGAAAAAATGCACATTTAAAATGCAAGACTGTTCTCCTTATGGTCATTATTAAACATCTCAGCCAGTAACTATTCAAGTGAAATAGCCTGAAAAGGCAGAAACTTAATAACTGCTTAGAAATACAGACCTCAAATTACCTTCTGCTGTTCTTTTTTTCTGACATTTTCCATGACTCGTTTTTTCTCAGAGCAGACACTCAGCCCCCCCAACCCACAGATTTCTTAGAGCAACATTCACATGTATTATTCCTACTGTTATCAAGTAGTAGCATATTGAGCTGCGACAGCTTATTAAAAGTGGAGGCTGGCTTTTGTTCACAGCCGGAGCTCAGTCATCAACAGGATATTGATCACAGTACAGAGCTCTGTGACATGTTTACAATCGGTGTCGGCACGGAGGGGTCCAGGTGGAAGACATGGTCCTGGATCCTAATCCCAAAAATAATTGAGAAAAGAAATGGAAAGGACTGAATAAAAGAGAGAGTGAGGTCTCATCTCTTGCGTCTCATTTCCACTTTTCAGAGACTTCCAATATTCTGCCATGACTTTAAAGAACAGGATTAAACATTCATTGTGTTGAGCCTTATATTAGGAGAAACTTTAGTTCTTTGAAATGCTTTAAGCTCTCTACTTGTGTGTTTTTAAGTGATTACTGCTAATGCTTTCATTAGTCACCCGGCCTGTTACTTAGCTGACAGTTAATTCCTAAGTTTGTTAGTTTAACAACATAGAATACAACTGAAACAAAAGTGGTCAGACAATATGCACATATACAAACATGCTATAACAAATAAAACTACTAAGCAACACGGTCGTGTTCCAAAACCTTTCAGGCAAATATGCAATTTAAATATGACGTTTTCCGTGCCGGTACATAGAGAATTAATATCAGTTGATTATGCTGACATAATTAAACAATACCCTATAATCAAAAGCACAATTCTAACCAGATTTGTCTTGTTTTTCAGGGGCCCATTTCCCAAAAGCATCTTAAGGCTAAGATGATCTTAGTACCATGGTGAGTCTGTGGGCTAAGATAATCTTAGCCTTGACATGCTTTGTCTGTAAAAAACATAAAGACAATCAGCACATGATATTTTGATATTCAACTCCCTTCTCTCTGTTTCCATAGCAGTTTGATCAACCGTTTAGGTAGATAACTAGCCAAGACAAAACTAGGCAAGAGACAAATTACACCTCTTTCATCAGGCATGTGTGGAGTCCATTGACGTCACGTAGTTCCAACCTGAGCAGAGGTCTAATCAGCCAGAATAACTGAAAACAGCTTTGAAGTTTAGGCAACTAAAACCACTTGGTGAGGGTCAGAGAAAGATCATGGTCATGTGATCCCTAAGAAGTTTTGTGGCGGTTTAGCAACATCACGTTATTTCCCCAGCTGCTTCTGAGCTTTGATTTTGGGTGTCGTAAGTACAACGACTTGAAACCTTCTACCCATACAGATCAGTGCAGCAATGCTTACTCCGTACATGGTGGTTTAGTGTGATGCTGCTCTCTCAATACTGTGTGAAATCAAAATTGTTCAGATTTCAGACACAATCTGAGGACATCCAATATGGCCGCCAGAGGGCATGTTACATTCCCTGAGAGGGCTCTATTAGCTCTGGTGGTGATGAGATCAGTAGAACAAGGTGATATAAAAAGGAGGAAGCCTTATTTTTTTTTTTTTTTTATCAAGGCCTTTTCATCAGAGAAGCAGCAAATTTCAGCAAATAGATGTTTCCATTTCTCATGTGAAGGCCACCAATGACCCTGTTGCCAGCAAGTGGGGCCCTGAATGATGTTGGTTTAATGTCAGACCTTCAGCCTGGGCCCACGGCAGCTGCTCATCCATCAGCTGAAAATCAATTGTGGGTCAATTAGCAGAAAGACACCCCGTATGGATGGGGTGGGGTGTTATATTGAGGGACAGCACACTAATGAATCAGTTTCAAATTAAAAGGCCATTGCCCCACTTCACAATTTAATGGAGGCTTTGAAACAGTCTGGGTTTGTCTGTCTGCAGTATAACTGAAATAAGTTTTTATGTATGAGGTGTCGAGGCTTTTTAGGCTTCATTAATCTTTAGGTCCGGCCCATCTGCAAACTGGACTGTGTGAATGCTTTAATATTGTCAGTTTGCTGTCTTGTAGGCTGTCTTCTCTGATCTCACAATCCAGTTGCGCACAGAAACACACAAACCAACTCTGCCCAGTATCCCAGAAACAACATTTACTTTGGATGATTCTTCACCTCTATTTCCCTTTAGGAAATAGTGTGGCCTTCATGAGGCAAGGCGGAAAGTAAGGTTGTTGAGGTCGGGGTGCTGGATGGTCTATATTTCATGGCAGAGACCAAAGTTTGCTTCCCGTCAAAAAATGCGATTCATGTTTGCCTTGTTTAGCACTGTGCTAAACTGGTTTGAATCCGGTGATGAATTAGTGGATGCTGAATAAAACTTAATAGTAACTTATTATTATTACTGACTCTTTTCTCCACTCCATCTCAGGCTCTTTCACTGCTGCTGCTGCTGCTGCTTTGTTTATTTTTTTAAAAGATAAATGTCATAGTAGTCAACATTTGCAAGTATTAATATTTCTAGCTCCACTGGAGCCATGTTGACTCGTAGTATCAGAGCTCCATTAATGATGGCTTTTCTTTTTTCATTCACATGAAATGTGAAGTCTGAACATAGAGTTGATTGTACCTACTCTGATCAGCTGTTCTGGAAATGAATACTCAGAGTTTCCCATCTCAGGGTTACAGGTCACAGTTTTGCTTTCTAGAATAGGCCCATTATCAACCGTATAAAGCTGATATGGTGAACGTGTTAGCAAACACACCCAGCAAACATGAAGCAACATTAACTTTCATTTGGAGTCGTGTCTGTGTCCACCTCACAAATTTAACACCAATATTTAGTTTCTTTTTAGCTCTGGTTTGGTCTTCACGAACTCCTGAGGGAAATATCTGAAAGGTTTAGTGTTCACATTGGTGGAAGTTTGGATCTTTATTATTCTGAAATAATGTTACCAACTCATGATCACCATGAAGCCTCCCATCTCTTCCAACGACACACTCTTTTCAGAGCTCTTTATCTTCTGTTATTCATCTCAAAGTTTTGAAACGTTTGAAAAAGTCAAGTAGACGTTGAAAGAAGGTTTTTCACTCCATTATTAAGATAATTTTCAAGGTCCTCTGGCTTTATTAGTTAATAACAGTGAGAGGGAGATGGAAGAGAGAGGATAGAGGGCTGTGGGTAATATTTCATCCAAAAGCTCTTTGTCTCCCGTTATCAGTTGGGAGCAGAATCCAAAATCTTTAAATCTACCTTTACGATTATTTTTATATAAAGTAGAAAGAGGAGTGAAGGGGAATTGATTGCGCTCATATCTTCTGTTATGCAGACATGTAGTGAAGGAGTAGCAGAGCCTTTATATGTGTTTAATTGTGTTTTGCAGAATTTTTAAGGAATTATACCGCTTATTGGAAAGCATACAGAGTTCGTCTTCTTGAAGCAGTTGCAGACAAAGCCCCTGCTATAATATGTATTTACACAGAAAACTGAATATTAAAATCATGTAATATGTAAGAAACATCCAGGCACAAAAACACTGCAGGGTGACTCACAATGCCATAAGACATAAAACAGCAGCGTAAATGACAGACTGCTAAAAGAAAAGCAAAGAAAATATCCAGAAAATCTCATCTACATCAACTTATTCTAGTGATGAGAATTATGACGTTTCTTTCCGAGAGCCGGCTCATCGTTCTTTTTTTTTTTTTTCTAAGGGGGCAGGGGTTACTAGGTTTATCTGCAAAATAATCAGATGATGATAATAATGATCAGGTAAGATTTGGATCAGATTCAAACTTAGACATCCCACCAATATAATTTCATTTCGCATGTGTGGACTGGGTTTAGCAACACTAAATGACTCGTACTGCCAGACCTGATGTCAATGATCTGCACTGTAAACATTACACAAGGTGACACCATATCCCTCTGCTTGGTCAGTGAATTTACTACTTTGAATTTACCCTCTGTATGAAATGTGTTATGTAAATGAAGTTTGTTACGACCGGCCTAGGGGTAAACCGGTGCACAACATAAAGAAAGTGACTCCCTCCTTTTCCCTGCTCCCAAAGACGGTCAGTGCCACAACGGATGCAGTCCAAACAGAAGTGATTTATTCACAGGGTATAATTGACGTCAGGGAGAGCACAGCCAAAACAACAAACAAAACAATCTATGAAAATCCAACTAAATTACCTAACCCAAAGAAACAGGAGAGGAAATACAGGGATCTTACCTAACTCCCTAACATTAAACAGGAGAAAACAATGGTAGAAACAAAAACAGCTTCTCTCCCCTACAGATACCCGGACTGCTCTTTTAACTGTATTTACATAAACCCAGTAGTTAACACATTAGCACGAAGATATGGCTATAAATCCAATGACAGTACAGTACAGTTCAGTTCAGCACAGCACAGCACAGTCTGGTTGGGAGCCAGGCAAAAAGAAGGAGTCCCGTCAGCCTGGGCAGAGGCCTTTTTAAAGTAGGTGCCATCAGTCTCCCGTCCAATCACGCCATCAGTCTCCCGCCCAATCACCAGCCACCACCTGGAACTGAACATACTAAAAAAAACAGAACATTGAACAGCACCACCCTCAGGCAGGGAGGGACCACACCATCACAATCAGGCACTCCACACACACATAACCCAGGGTCATAACAAGTTGCCTTGCCTTGAATGCAATTCATGCAACACTGTGACTGGCTGCACATAAAGGGGAGTGGATTTAGGGCAAGCAGTGAAATTTGGGCACAAAGACAAAAAGAACGGCTCTCACCGAGTACGACTTGGTTCCCTTCATTTGTACCTAAGAGCTGTTGAAAAGAATCGGATCGTTCACGAACGTAACATCACTAAATCTGTTTAGGTATGAGGACATGTTGGTTTTTACTGTACGTGCCAAATAACATTGTGGTTACTTTGTGGGAATCTTTTAACAAAACTTTCTCCAGAACACAGCAAGAATTCATCTGAAGCATTTGCTGCTCAGTGGGAAAGTCTCTGAACTTTAGAAAAGTGGACTTTTTCCACAGACGTAGCGGGTCAGCAGGGGGCCGTTGTTATGAAGTCATTAAGTTAAGAAAGACTGTTTGAGCTCACCCCTGATGTTAATTACTGGCCTTTGAATGAATACCTTGATGGCATTCTCATTGGTGTGTGGGTGAGGAGAAGCTAATGAAGGAAGATTAAGAAGCGAGAGGTATTCTGCAACCAGAGATAAAGATAGATGTGGACATGCATACATTTAAATACAACTGTTAAATTAAATAGGGATGCACAAAAGCAGCGTGTTTAGACGATCATAATAGGCTTTTAAATTAGACTTTGAAATAGGAGAAATTATTCATGATATCCTTTGGAATTCAGGGACAGGTTCACTAGCTATTGCTGCTTGAAGAATTACTGTTTTGAACTTGAAAGTGAATAAAGCAAGGTTGTTTCGCAGTTGAAGTGAACTGAGTGTCAAAATGGATACAATGCCAAGCACATTTTGCAGTGGTGTGAATGGTTGTCTGGCACTCTGCACCAATACCTGAGTACCTTGTGATATTTCTGTAAATTGTAAATCAGACTATATCTCAAAAACTGGAAACAACTACTCAAGAATTTACTTCACATATTATCACACATATATCAACCTGTCTGTGAATGTTGACGATAACATGACCTACCTCCTCTTCAATGCATTTTTTACTATTACTATATACTGTTTGCTCTATACTACTATTAAAAACAATTAAATGAAGCAAAATCTGCAACTGCACAGACTTTTTCTTGCTTTAGAGTTATTCAGAAAGTGATTTTGGTGGGAAAAATTGATAAACATGGAGAGAAAAATCAGGTTCAAAATCAGAATCAAAGAGCAATGATATCCCGGCTAGTTGTGTATTCAACCAATCAGGTTTTGAAAGTTTAACATCTGTCTTAAAGTAATTCATGCATGCCTGTGTCAGACAGAAATGAGTAAAGTGAAGAAGTCCTAAGTATTTCGGAGGCAAACAACAGCACAGAGAGTACAGGGGTTATATGATACATCACAGTAAGAGTATATCCCTACAGCCTCCTTATCTATCCCTGTCAAAGTGTCCTTGAGTAAGACACTGAACCTGTGTGCCTCTCAGTGAGGATGGGGCAATCAATCTCTGTTGCAGTCCCACACTTTCTGCTTTACATGCCTATAGGGCAGCTTTAAATCAATAATGAAAAATGTGATGTTCAGGAACCCATGAGGTCAATAACAGGAGAAATCCGTTGAGTCCAGAATATATGCTAGAACACAATTAAAAAGTTTTACAGCCAATTTTGTCACCTCCTGATTGTTTTAAAATGCAAAAGGAAGAATCACATTATGCAAAAATTATGCAAGACTTTTTCCACACTTAAAGCCTCATCTGCTGAGATGCTGTTATTTGAAGTCAGACAGTAAACAGAGATAGGAGACCGACACTCTGCATGCGTTTATCTCCTAATGTGCAGCAATTTGTCCGGGGATTTATTTCTGAATAATTTAACATTCATGATTCACCATAATTGCAGAAGGCATCGTTGCCGTAATGCAGGGGCAAAAATACATCTCCAACCAAGAAAGTAAAAAACAAAATGAGGCTCATTTTTTTTCAGATGTCCCAGCTATTTGTGTTATAAACACAAAATAGGAAGCTGAAGAAAACTGTCCAATCAATGAGCTACCTGTCAGTCTGTGTGACTTCATGTTGACTCCTCTTGGTTTGTTTGTAAAAAGCCAGTGTGAACACAAACTGGACCAGAACTAAAATGCAACAATCAATGTTTTTCTCCCTCGGTCCGGGCCAAATGAACCGAATTACAGGTGTGAAAAAATAGTCAAACTATTGATCCAGCCAACAATTATTAATTAATGACATAAAATTACATAAATGCAGTTTCTTGGGGCCCTATTTATGTTATGCAAACCATTGCTAAAATATACAATTCTAGAAACAAAAGTCTTGACACTTTTATAATAATAATCATCATCTTTATTTATAAAGCACTTTTCAAAATCCATGTTACAAAGTGCTTCACAAAGACAGCAAAATAAAACATTCAAGTCATAAAATCAAGAAAACAGATACCAATAAAAAAAATAAAAAAAAACCTTTAAAGGAAATAAAACAGTTTAAAGAAAAATTTTAACTCACGTAAAATCAGGGAAGGCTCTCCGATAAAAGTATGTTTTAAGAAGGAATTTGAAGGAGATCACTGACTCAGCCGACCTGATGCAGATCGTTCCAGAGCCTCGGGGCCCTGACTGCAAACACCCTGTCCCCTTTAGTTTTCAGCCGGGCCTCTGGAACAGACAAAAGACCTCTGCCCGAGGATCTCAAAACTGTCACAAAATTGTCATCTTTGTACATCTGAAAAGCCTCTACCTTGGCTGCGTGCACCGGACGCTACTTGAAAATCATGGATTCAAGAGCGCATCCCTTTTACATACTGTATAGTTTCACTGTTTCCTTCACTACAATGCCCTTTAATATCCACCAGGACACTAATGATGACATCTTTCCGCTTACTGTAAATTAGGTTTTACACTGTTTAACCAGCATTTGATTTGATTTACTCATCACTAGATCATCCCGCTGATAATTTGAAGAAGATAACTCATTCATAGTTCATTCACTGTCGCTGTGGTAGCTCTGATTACTTGGATGTAAGTTTTGAGGTGTGTGTGTGAATGTCCATCCGTCTCTGATTATATACATCCTCTTCTGTCTTGAGGCTCTTTTGGTCTGACTGATTAGTGTGTGTGTGTGTGTGTGTGTGTGGATGTGGATTTAAGTCCCTGTGGCTTGCTTTGTCACTGGGCAGAGCAATCAGCCGTGTCTCCTTGGTGGACTCATGCTGTCTCTAAGCACAGATGACAGGTACAGATTGGCTGCCCTCATCAAAAAAGCCCAGAAAATCAGGACAGAGGAAAATAGGTTTTAAGATTTCTGCGTGCATGTTAGGCACAGTAGGTTTGGTCTTCCTGTATGATTTTCCTTCCATTATTTTACCATTCCAACTGCTACTTTCTTTTCCCTCTTTCTGCACAGCCTCATCTTTCCTTTTATTTCTCATATGGCTCGTTACTTTTCACTTTTCTTTCTTTCTAACCCCTTCCTGTCATCACCTTTTGCTTATTTTATTCTCCCCTGTTCTGTCTCTGTAATGAAACTCAAGTCACATCTATGTAGACATGTTTTAAGAGATTGCACTTACCAGCAGAGACATTCATGGCATTCAAATATGCCAACCATTGTATGGTTAAAGTCCAATTTCCGACATTTTCTTGTTTGCAAACAACATACTTTCCTAAGATGTTTAGAGGAAATCCCACCTGTCGCTTTCAAGTTTGAGTTTTGAAGTAATGGAGGGTCTCACCCAGAACTGCGGAAACCTGGGTAAAGTTCCCGGTAGTGGTACCTTCACCTTGGTCACATGCTTCAACGTTCACAACTGGCTTTTGTCATGGGTGGGAAGCCAGTGAGGGATCACGTCTTTGTTGTTGCACTAGCAATGCCTACTCTGTGGTCAGAGGAGGGATTGAGGTCTGATCTTCCCACATGTTGCATCCTCCAGGTGAAGCTCCCCACTTACAGGTGAAAAGAAGAGCTGGAGACACTGATGAGTCACTGAGGTAAAGCATGTCTGTCTATAGCTTTCCACAAGGCAACAGGCAGGTTAGCAGTGACTGCAGTGTAGAGTAGAATGTGCATTCAAATTGGTCCGGAATTTCCCTGATATTTGTTCTGAATTTCAGCGTCTCCAGGGGATGATTCCTAATGCTTTTGGTGACTGCTTGGCCATTCCTCTAGTGCCATCATCAAGCAAAAAAATTCCACTTGTACATAAGAAATATATCAAAACTGAACAGTCAAGTTGCTAGGGAACTAACTGAACACATTCATGCTCCCCAGAGGATGAACCTTTTCTACTTTGGATACTCAGAGATTTTCCTCTAGTACTACCTTCAGGCCAAAATAGAGAGATTTCTCCTAACTTCATTTACAGATTCCAAGAGGACAAACCCTTTGATATTAATCACCCAGTGACCTTTCCAGTTACACCACCCTCAGGACAAGCTTTACATTTTTCACCCCACTTACTGGTGAGGCTCTAAAAATAGCAAAACCTTCAGTGCACTTTTATACTTTGAGGAGTCATGAACATGGCAGTCGCAAGCAATGCTTCAGACTTCCGGTCTCATTTGCAGATTATATCTCTTATCTCCTCTTTTTTTCATCTCGTGCTCCTCTCCTTTATACTAAACTCATCATGTCTCCTCTCATCTCATCATTATTTTCTGCTATCTACCTGTCAATCAGTCAAATCACGCTAATCCTTCTGAGCTCTCTGTGCATCAAACTAAGCCCTTGGTTCTGGCAGCCCTATGGCGGTGCTGAGTTCTGACCTAGTTGACCCTTTCTCCCGTAGAATTTAATTAAAATGGCCCTGCACACTCATACACTGCATGAGTACACAAAACGCATACTAACATGATGCCACTACCTGCCACTGCATGCATGCACAGTACACAGTGAAGCATACAGACATGCTGGATATACCCACTCTGTATGTCCTTGACTTTATAGAATTATGTCTGGAATATCAAGAGCTTTCTCAAGTATGCAGACAGAGCGACGATTTTGGATGTATATGACTTATGTGTGTTATATTGCTTGTAAGGATTAAATGTCCTCACAAGGGCAGGATAATGAGGAAAGCTGTCAAAAGTGAGGTCATGTTGCTGTTGTTACTACATAAACTGTTTGCTGATAAGGGTTGATTTTGTGTTTTTATTTCAGGGTTAGGACCTGGATTAGTTCAATGATAGAATCAGGATTAAGGTGCGATGAGGGTGATATTTGTTAATCAGCTGATGAGTGTTGCACAAGACTTCTTGCAGGTGAGATGTGGGAATGGATTAGGTTTAACTAATTACTAAACTAGAAAAGAGGTTTTAATCACTTAATCACTGTAAACATTTTTTTCTGCTTGTTTCAACATTTGAGACCGTTCTCTCCAAGAAAAACAACAGCGTTAGTCGTTTCAGTGCCCAAAAACCACTCATGTTTAATGTTTCATGCTCAAATGAAAAAGCCCTCTAGCTGCCATAGGAGTTATGACTCTTGTCCGTCAGGAGAAAAGGAGGAAGTAGTGTGACGTTATTATAGAGCGACAGAGTCTGCATAGGGAGGAGGTCGGAGTGGATGAATGGGTCAACAAACAGCAGACTTTAATAGAGGAGTCCGCTGTTTGTTTTCTGTTTTAAATTGACTGTCAGCGTTGGTTTCCTAACCTTAACCAAGTGGTTATTACTGTAACCATGACGACGAAGGTCCCCCAACTTAACCTTAACCATAGTGTTGTCAGATCATTTATTTTTCCAACAGTGATTTGTAATGGCGTAGTGGCGTCAGATCAGAAAAAAACGCTTGTATGTGCCGTTCTAGAGGGACTGGACAGAGGATGTATTTTGACTTGTTGAACATATTGTAATATTGAACCAAGATACTATTTTTATGGATGAATAGTTTTATTTAAATTAAAGCTTGAGATGTCTTGTGCATCATTTTGTTTTGTACACATTTCAGTCGTCATGACATTCCTATTGAACCTGATTGTAATTTCTTTTTGCAAAACATCTTTTTTATGCAGACTCATTTGTTTTCCATTAACACAGATGTACAGTACCAGTCAAATGTTTGGACACACTTTCCATTCACTTGAATGGGAAAGTGTGTCCAAACATTTGACTGGTACTGTATATTTAATGATATTTTCAAGAAACTTTTTTTCTCTTTACAAATTTGGTTCATCTTCCTTTGTTAAATGCTATCAACTTTTTTACTTTTCAAAACGAATACTACAAAGTGCTTAACATAAATCTTTAAAAAAATAATTAAAAATGACAAAGCAACAAAACTGAATATGAGTAAAACTGATAAAACTGGTAAGAACTGATAAGTGATTTAAAAGAAGATTGTGATTTGACAAGGTTGATTCAGAGCTGAGGAGTCCTGACATCTAAAGCACCATCCCCTAATGGTGTGTTCCCAACAAAAGCGAATTGAATTTTATTTTGCGGTGAGATTACATTCAAAGTCACTAGCCCTGATCGATCCGAACTCCATTCAGAAAACAAGCATTTTAAAAGTTATTTGCTTGTCATCTTGCGGACATACCTGACAAAGCATGAATTCAGACTTTTTATGAATCTGCATCATGATGTAGTTATTTCGGCAGCCTTTTGATCTGTTTATTGCAATTAAATCGGAGCAAAATATGTTAATTTTCTGGTTCATACTGCTGTATTAGTAAATCCTGGCACTGGTCAACCTCAAGTAGAGCTGGAAGTGGAGTGGCAGTCATCCAGACGCAGTTCCCGGAGAAGGCGGTGAAATTCAAGGGCGAATATTCACGTGTTGTGTTTATTTGTTCACAAATGGTCCAACGGTCAAACTCGCGTGAGTAACACAAAGCGCAAGTTCACTTCGCTTTTGGTGGGAACACAGCATAAGCCATCCAGCCACCTGCTGGAGTTTTTATGTCTGCACCCTCTCTAGGCCACAACACAATGTCCAAGTGGAAGATTCCTATTGGTGGAATTCCACTATAAAAGGACCCTTTGTTCCATGAGATCTGTTTGACTCCCTCACAAAGGCTTGATGCCGAAACACGTCAAGAGTTTGTTTTAAGGTTTAACATGACCATGCCATGACAACAAAGGCATTTTAATTGTTTAAAAGAGAGCGTCTTGGAGTTTTCTTCTTCAGTCACCGTCCTCTAAGGTCTGAAATCTGATTGCTGGATGAGCCATCAAGTTCCTGTCTGAGGACCTCAGGCTGTGCACGGTTGGAGGAGACATTAGGCAGTGATGAAACTGATTTGATTTCATTTTGCTTTACCAACATGTTTCATTACAGAGCGAGTGACTGTGTGTTGACAAGCTTTTTTTTTTTTGCCTCTAGCTAATATTTGGAGTTTCTTGTTAGTTCCCAGGAGAATTTTAGAGAATCGTTCAAACAGACAGAAGAGGCTCTCTTAGTAAAGTGGCTTATTAAATTTAGTCGCAATTTGATTTGGTTTTGTAGGAAATTGACGTGGATATGAGAGGTTTGACAAGGTCCAAAAATGATCAAGGTTACAGATATGATTTTAGTCACAGAGGGTCCTCATGTTTATGGTAATTCAATAACGTGTGTGCATTTGTATGTACATGTGTCCATGCATGTTCGCTGTGTGCTTTTATGTTCTTGGCAGATTGTCAGTGCATGTCAGTTGTCACAGTGTTTGTGCATTCAAGCAGGCATGCACCGTCCCCCAGTTGTGTGTGTGTGTGTGTGTGTGTGTGTGTGTCCAGGTGTGTGCCTCACGTCCGCCTCCATGAGGAAGATAAAGTAGCGCCAGCCTGCCTGCATTCACTGGGAACAAAAGGAGAATTTCTTGTCCCGCTGCACTCCATCTCCCGTCTTTTCGGTTGCGTTTACTCTTAAAAGGAAAGGAAATGAATCCTGGACACAGTGACTGAAGAGGGACAGATAAACACAGCCTTCTAATTACAAAATGTAACCAGTGATTTTTTGTCATGTTAAGACACACAGGGAATTGAGATGAAAGGAAAAGAAAATCCCTTTCTCTCCTGACTCGGACTCTCCTGTTTGTAGCGTCCTTTAATCTCTTTGGTCTCAAGAGCCAAATTCAAACAGAGCAAAGGTAATGAGACAATCCACTCTGGCTCAGTGTTAAATTCTATTTATTGTTGTCTATACTAGTCAGGATGTGTTTTTGTGTGTGTGTTTGTACATTCAACAGTTGGCATCTCATTCAGCCATCTTCCATAAACTCTTCCTGTCTTCTCTTGTGTTTTATCGCTTCCTGCACGAATTAAACGCAGCAGCAATACAATTAAATCTGGCAAATCCTTCACATTTTTTAATGTTTCTTACTAAACAGGGTTTTCACTGCAACGACAATCTGGGAGTCTGCAGCTGTTTTGTACTACTGTGTCAAGCAGTGCTAAATTGAGTTTATACATCCAGATTCCCATGCATGATTAGTAGGGTTGACAGAAGCCTGGTGACTATTAGAGGGACTAATAGAGCAAGCCAGGACATGATTATTAAGCAGCCTGTAGTAACATTAATCCCACCATTGACTGTTCATTGTGTTGCCATGGTGCAACCTAAATGTTCATTTGAATGCATTCACTCTTCGCTTCTGTCCCATGCATCTGTAACTCTACTTTAGTAGTAACTTATTTTCCAAGTATGATTTTGATAGCTAGCTACTGAATTACAGGTTTACAGACACAATAATAATATTTTAATTTACTTTAACATAACCAGTAAAACACATTCATCATAGCTATTTTTCTTCTGGTCGTCTGACACAGTAACCTGGGAGATGCTGTTTGAATTTGATTGGCAAGGATAGATCAGGACCGAGCAGTGCATTCAATTCAAGTTATTGTGATTTAGGCAGAAACAATTGTGGTATGCTAATGTCATGATCTTGAGAAAGATGATCTGATGATAATGAGACAAACAGCAATGACAAGACAGTTTGCTAAGTCAAGATAATTACATCATGATCTGTAATGGGTATCATAAATATGAGTGGAAACAGTCACACTCAGGCTCCAATGACAAGCAACAGATTCATTATTAATTGAATTTATGCAGACTGGATAATTAGAGAATCGCATTAAACCCAACCAAAACATTTGCCTTAAACAGATTTCGTTTCTTTCTAGCCATCCATCATCAACGATACAAACATCTGCGTAACAATCTGATCATACAAATGCCATCTAGTGCAAACACTGTACACACATTTTGGATGTGTGGGGACATCAAGTCCAGGCCAAACCAATCTGATCCATAGGAACAATGCTTGTATTCATGTGGAAAGTATGCAGTTCCCACTGTTACTGATAACAGCAAAATATGGCTATGACAAATACCTGCCAGGCTATTTGGTAACGTTTAGACTTTTAACTTTTACAGTGTTTGATCCTTGCATGTTCTCAAATCTTTTTACCGTTTTCACAAAGCTTGACCTATTAGTATGTGTGCAGAAGCTAATGCGTTTGTCACTGAAGGAGGTGTGCCGGGCAGCTGACCAAACAGGTAGGTGCAAACCCTCAGTTCCTCAGGTTACCGAGGACGTGGCAGGTAGCAAGGTCTCGACTGTGTTCTTGACGACTGCTACCGGCTGTGCATTCATCCATGAGAGCTGATTAGAAACAGTGACTAAGCAAGGACCCAGTTCACCTCTGCACGGTTGAGAAAACAGGCTCACATATGTGGAGGGAAAGCCTGATCGTTTGAGGCTTTCAAAGAGTAGCCTAGCTTCAACTGTTCTTAGTCCACTGGTACCTAAAACATAAGCTCTGTCCTAAACCCTTGGTTTTAATTTAATTTTTTAGAGCAGCATTTTGGATGTTTTTTTTTTTTCACTGTGCCATCTGTCCATCTGCCAGACACACACACACACACACACACACATAGAGGCTGTCAGGTTCACCTCATGTTTCATCCTGACTGACCATGGCAGACACTCTGTGCCATCTGCCAATCTGTGACCTTGAGACTTATGTGAATAAGTGTGTGTGTGTGTGTGTGTGTGTGTGTGTGTGTGTGTGTTAGTTCATGTGTAGGAAATGTGTGCATATTTATGTGTCAGTGGGGAAAAAGTGTGTGACTTGCGCGGGTGAGTGAATGGAAAAGCTACAAGGTGGGAAGGACAAGGTGACATGATTGGGTCAGGAAAAAAACAACTTCTCTGACACAAATTACCCTCTTACATAAGGTTCGTTCTACATTTTCTCTTTTCTGTTACTCTTTATTTCTGTCTTCCATCCAACATTTCTTTCTTGGTTTTTCTTTCTTTCTTCCAAACATTCTTTTGTCCTTCCTTGCTTCCCTCCTTCCTAACTATCTTCCCTTCTTCCTTTCTTTCAATCTTTTCTTTCTTTCTTGCTTCTATTTTTCTTTCCTTCCCGCAGCCCGAGTACTGACGAAGACCCGACTGAGAAAACACAACACCTATTTTAAAGTCATTGCATTTGCTGCCAATCAGTTTTAGAATTGATTTTAAGATTTTTTTTATTAGTTTTGAAATCACTGAATGACCTGGCACCAGCTCTCTCAGACATGCTAGATATGTACCTAGCAGGTCCCTCAGATCCTCGTCCCGATTTCATCTAAAACACATGGGGAGTCAGCTTTGAGCCACTGTGGCCCTAAAGTCTCTGGATCAATCTGCCTGAGGATCTGAAGGACTCCATCTTTGTGGACATTTTTAAAAGAAACCTTAAGACGTCTTTTTAGGCTAACTTTTACATAAGGTGTCTCGTCATTTGTTGCCTTAGTTTTTAAATCTTAATCACTGGTTTTCATGCTAGTACTATCCCTTGTGTTCACTTATTTTATTGACTTTTATCTATTTTTAACATTTTATTGTTGTGATTTTTAGTCTTGCAAAATTCTATTTATTGTTGTCTATTTTGTTATTTCTTTTTCTATTTTCTGTGTTTGTACTGTTTTATCCTTGCTCTGTGAAGCACTTTGGGCTGCATGTTTGTATGAAAGATGCTATATAAATAAAGTTGAGTTTTGGTCACTCACTTTTTCTTCCTCTGTGGGATATGAAGCTGCCAATAATCAATACTTTCTAACATTGATATTACTTTAAAATGTTCAAAAGTATCAAGTATATTGTTAAAGAGGGAGTATTTTGTCTAGACTTGCTTTGGATTTTGCTGTTAGAGAGATGTTATGTTGCAGTAAGTGCTTTTGAAGCATGAAGCTTGTACTCCATCGTGGTTTCACATTTCAAGTTTCATGTTTTTGATGTACTGAAATTGCACCATTTGAACAAGCTGTTCTGAACTGCAGTGCCAGTATAATTGCCAGCCAATCGCAGTGGTAGTTTCTGAATAATGCTACAAACAGCCTGTTTCATTAGAGCTGCATGTGGAGCACTGGGAGTAAAATAAATTGGGGCGGAACTGAACTTTCAGTGGGGGGGAAAAAAAACATCACCATATGCACTTCACAGACATACAGTAGTGATACCAGTTTGTCACAAAAATAAAATGCATGCTGCTGTTACTTCTGGTTATGGGGGTTCCCAGATACTCTATGATGTGGACATAATTAGTGCGAATGCTGATTCAGCAGCATTCACACTTCCGTACGTTTTTTGCAACGTTTCAACTTCTGCATACTTTGTGCTACAAAGACCATTCAACTATCAAAATGTTCAGCTTTTTAAGGACATTCCAGCATATGTTCAGCTATCTTATACATTTTATACTTTTCAAAATATTAAGCTTTTTTCAAACTTATTTTACAATGTAAGTCAATGGAGAGTCCCCTTCAACCTGCTCTACTTTGAAATGCTACAGCTTTCGCATACTTTCAGCTACAGACTCCATTTAACCTTTAAACTGTTCTGATGCAATGACTCAGCACTTTTAGGCCCCAGATAGTTAGACACACAGCTGATGCTGTTTAGCTGTTCCTCTGTTCTGATTGGTGGATTGATGTTGAGCTCCTTTTGGCAGTTGTGACCTCTGACCTTTTGAACTGTTTATAAATTCAAACCTATTTCTGTCACTACACACACAAACACAGACACACACAGTAATACACTAACACATAAAGATACTAACACACACACACACACACACACACACACACACACACACACAAAAACACACACAAACAAACTGTTTTGTGGGGATTTTTACTACTTCAGCCTTTACTAGTACTACTGCTAGTACTACTACTACTACCACAATTTCAGCCTGTACTACTACAACTACTACTACCTTCTCTCAGCCTAAACCCTCATATTATAGTAGTGCTGTTTGAAAATATGAATAGACCTCCAATTAATAATTCATTAATCTAATGTGTTGAGAAAAAGAGCAGTCTATTTTCAAATGTTAATAGTGTGATTTTTCACATGCTGTCCTTGTTTTATCTCCAGGAAACATGGGGAACCCGCAGTCCTCCCAGATACTTGTCTCCCAGGGCTCCATTGGTCCCCATAGGGATCCACAATGCCCCATGGGTATTGTAAGCCAAGGTCAGCAGCACCTGTCCCATGATGCCTCAGGACCCATGCTTTCTTCTCCAAACCACATGGGCATGCCTGCCATGAATTCTGCCATGATGGGGGGAGGCACACCTGATGGAATGGGGCCCTGCAATGTTTCACCTATATCTCAGAACCAGATGGCAGGTTTTCCTCGCATCCAGCCACCACTTCATGGGCCCATGCACTCACCTATTGGAGGAATGTCACAGAATTTTTCTCAGTCTAATGACGATATTCTGCCACCTCAACAGTTACTCCTGCTTAGCAAAGATCATCCTCACCAACGCCCCTCTCACCCCTCAGACTCATTTGCCTCTTTGCCCATGGGGGATGGCCCTGATCTAAGTGAAGTCATACGACACACTCACACAGGGATCCCAGAGTTTGATCTCTCCCGCATCATTCCTTCCGACAAGCCCAGTAGCACTCATTTCCCAAAGAGTGAGCCACATCAGAATCCACATCAGGGGCCACCATCCCAGCAACCTACTCCACAGCAGCTCCTCAAACAGTTGTCTTCTTCTGGCCCTTCCCACAGCAGTGGCCCTTCATCCAACCCCCACTTAGCAAACCTACAGAATATGATGGCTGAACAGCAGCTGCCACCTCACCCCTCACATGGTGGAATATCAAAGCATGGGCATTCCTCAGGGGGGCTCTAGGGGTATGGTTTCTGGTGGGGGCATGGGCCCCATGTGTCCCCCTGGACATATGATGGGAAGGACAGGCATGGTGCCCCAGCAGCAACTCCAGCAACAGCAAGCCATGATGGCAAACCGCCTTCTCCACCATCCTTCCAATCCATACCCTAGCATGATGTCCTCCCAGCAGCATCCACACAATCTGATGGCACAGCAAAACATTATGATGATGCAGGCTAAGCAGCGAAGCATGTCAATTCCCTTTGGCCCTCAGGCTCCCATGATGGCCCCTTCCCACCCACAGTCTGGTATGATGGGCCCCTAGTCTCTCAGACAGCGTGGAATGTCTCTGGACAGTCCTATTGGCTATGGCCCTGGAAGTACGGCCAATATGCCATTCTGATCCAGCTCACATAAACTGTAAGAAAACAAACAAAAAAAAAACGTGACCTCTAGGTTACCTTCCCATTGTGTTTTTTTATTAATGTTATACTTGCAGTTGTTTGAAAAGAGTAACTGTAAAAACAATAAATCAGTGAAATTTTACAACTGATTTAAAAAATGTAATATTTAAAAGCACTGTAACATTTTCTAAAATACTGTAAAATATGTATATTTAAAAGATGTGTGTATTTGTTGTGGGAACAGAGTGGCAGTCAGGAGAGGAGTGCCTCAAATTTCTATTTGTTTTAATATCATTGATTTATTTTCTCCAACTACCAAACTGTTGTGCAAATGAATTATACATATATATAATATACTTGCTGTGTATAAGATGCAATTTGTGATTGTTTGCAGTTGTTCTGTATAACTGTGTTTTAATAGAAGTCTACAAATAGAATAATACTGATCTCTAAGGTGGTTTTAGTTTTGGTTATTGTGTTGTCAATTAATGTTGTTTGATGACACTGAAAAGGGGACACAGTTGCTGTATATGAAATTCTTATTTTTAAAAAATGAAATTCAATTAGCAGTAGCTAAAATACAAGCAAAAACAGATTTCACCCAACATTAACATTTTTTTTTCTTGACTGGGAAAATAAAACGTCTTTTAAATGCAATCAAAGTAGCAATGGGTACTATATTGTCAGAACATCTGAGGAAATTCTAACATTTTCCATCATTACAAACAAAATACTACAGAACAGAAGCATTTTAGTTACAGTTGACACCCTGTAAGAGTTTACTAGATGAGGATGCTGCTGGTGGTTGTTGCTCCATCCGAAAGGATGGTCAACTGTGACCCTGAGCTCTGATGAAAGGCATACAAACACGGCTGCAGCCCAATTTACAAAATAACTGTATTAGCTCATTGCGAAACCGCACCCCAACAAAGGCATATAAGAAAGGGTTCAGGCAACAGTGTGAGAAACCCAGACTCTTCGTCACATCAAGGGCTCCTTGTAGTAGGTCATAAGATATGCAGTTATCATATGAGATAACTTGCAGGTCTACCATAGTACCTATCAGTAAGGTTATATTATATGGTAGCCAACAGAAGCAAAAGACAAGAGTGACGAGTAAAGCCAGTTGAATTGCTCCTTGCCTTGCTTGGCTTTTCTGACTGTTGCGCAAAGTAACTACCACTGCTGTGTAACAATAGGTCATGACAGCCAGAGGTAGGAAAAAGCACACATGATCAAAGAGTCTAGTGGTCAAAGCCCAGTTGTTTGCATCAATAACGTAACGACCATGGGAACACTCGGTCTCTATCACAGTAAGAAACACAACATTGGGTATTGATAAACCCAAGCAGACCAGCCATAATAAAATGCATGTTAGGTTCACTGTTCTCGGACGTCGACTTTGCATACTAGGAATAGCATGAACAATAGCCAAATACCGATCAAACCCAATGCAAGCTAGAAGGAAACTCCCACAGAGGAGGTTAAGATGTTTTATCAGGCCTATCAGCTTGCAGAGAATCTCCCCGAACACCCAACCAATGGCACTGTCGACTACATCGAAAGGGAATGTAAAAAGGAGCATGAGGTCAGCCAGGGCAAGGTGCAGTAAGTAGATCTCAGCGATGCTCAGGAGGCGCCAGCGTCTCAGGAGGACTGTTATCATCAGGCCGTTCCCTGCCACACCCAGCAGAAAGATTAAGCTGTAAAGCACAGGTCGGAACACAGCATCAAAGGCCTGGAGGCCGTCATCATCACAGTATGAGCCTGGATCGTTTGTATCTGTGGAGTTCTCAGGTTCTTCGCTGCTTGCCAGCTGAAAAATATAAAACCGGTGGGGGGGGGGGGGTTAATTTCAATTACCTCATCACAGTTTGAGAATCACTTTGTGTGCTGTGGAATAACAGACAATTGTACACTCAATTCATTTTGGCTAAATTCTGATAGTTATTGATAATGAAATGAATAATTAAGTATTACATAAGCTTGAATAGCTTTAAAATCACTACCTTGTTTGTGTTTTTTTTTTGTTCCCTGCGGTTGTCTCATTCGAATTGTTAGGCAGGAAACACTGAAGAGACCAGATTTTTTTCACTTCCCCTTCACAGTAACCAGGAGACGTTTTGAGGCAAATACGCCAAAACATCCTACTTTGGCTGTATATTAATGAATGAATACTAATGACATTTTTTCCCCAATCAACAACTAAGTTAATATTATATCTGGTGGAGACGTCACAGCTATTAAAACCTGAATTGTCACTTTAAATGAGGACTAAATGAGTACAAAAATAACTGTTAATAGTAACTGAAATTGAAAGTAACTGAATAGGAACTGTCTTTTAAAATTGCCATTTCTCCATGTTTAATAATGCTGTTAGGTCAGTGACCCAGAAAATATAACCATATAATGTAAATTGTATGTATGTACAATATCACATTTTATCCATATTATAAAAATATGGATAAATGTGATATTGTACAACTATATTCATAATTTTACACACAACAACACTGAATGCATCCACTTGAGTTTCATTGCATTCCAATATAGTACTATAGTAGCAGAATGTACTCTGAAGTAAATATTTATGATATTTAGATATATTCATGATACTTTTCTTATGTATGTTACCTTCCTTAAAAATGTAAAATGGGGAAATTCTGTTCCATGAAACAAAACTTTAAAGTTTAAAACTATATAAATTAGTTAGAATTTACATGCAATCATCGCTGCCATTACTGTCAACATTATTATTGAGTTCATAATGACTACCACATTGTAACCTGTTTTTAAATCACAATGTTTTAACAGCATTTTGTGATGCAATTTCTGCCACAATGATCAAGTTTATACATTTGATTCATATTACACTGTAGATCATCAGACAGATTTTGTGTTGAATGACTGATTTGAAATTAGAGATAATCACAGATACAATGGCATTAGTGTTCTGTTAAATTATATTTTTTCCCTTCTACATCAGTGTGATGATAAATTAATTGCAAGCTATTTGAAGCCTGTAATTAGAAAAATGGAATATATCACCCTATAGTACTCTCATTTCATGACAAACATATACAGTAGGATGTATTACAGTGAATTTCTTCCTTGCTTATCTCTTGGTGAGTTAAAAGGAAAGAAGTGGTAGCCACCCAATGTAACTAACCCACATCTGTTTAGGTGCTTTTTTCACTGTTCACTAATTAAAGCTACTGTACATTATGAATTATTTTTCTCAACTTTGTAACAATTTTAACATCTTGTAGTTTAATCTTAATCATAGGAAGCAGCTACGTGTTGCTTGTTACCTTAAAGTCTCTTTCTTTAAAATGTCAATTCTTTAGAACTATAGTTCTAAAGAACATCTACAGCAATTTACAATTCACTTCAACAACTGTTAATTATGTCTTACCTCATAAACGGTAATCATGTTTGTTACATCCATGTGGGTGAATGGCTTGAATGTATATCTTTCACTGCTGGAATGAAATGTGCTTGTACTTCCTGCTAGTGCTGGTTCTTATTTGCTTTGCTGATTTTTTTGTTGGGGGTGCGTTTGGTAGAAACGAGAAGTCAAAATGGACAAAAGCTTTATACCAGGCTTTCTATAGTAAGCATGCACGAGCATGAATGCAAGTATTTATAAAATGCAAGTATTTATAAAAGATGACGGCGCGCATAGACGCAGCGGTTTGGTGGTCTCCTTTTCGGTGCTTGTTGTGGCTGTTTGTGTGTGTGTCGTTACTCGTCCTAACAACATCCTGCTGGGCGAACAACGTCTACGGAAGGTACAACCTCATAGGAATAGGATTACTCACGGAGCAGGCGGTTACAGCGGAGTTTCTTCTTCTTCTTCGGGTTTTATGGCGGTTGGCAAACAACGCTATGGTGCATTACCGCCACCAACTGGAATGGAGTGTGGATCTGGATCTAATTGTGTCTAGCTTTTACCTTTTTTATATTAAAAAACAAACAAACAACAAAAAAAAATTAAATAAAAATAATAATTATATTCTCTCTATTAATTTTGTTCTCCTGAGATATCGAAACAAAAGTAGATAACACTCCTCAAATTTTATCTTTATTTCTTTTAGGTTCTTTATGAGTTATCTTCTTTCACCCTCATACCCTGGACAGTGAATCATAACGTGTTTTACTGTTTCCTGTTGTTCACACCAGCCACACCTTCCTGTATTATGCTTCCCTATTTTAAATAATGTGCTGTTTAGCCCCGTGTGACCAAAAC
Source organism: Macquaria ambigua (assembly GCA_008360985.2). Lineage (NCBI taxonomy): Eukaryota > Metazoa > Chordata > Actinopteri > Centrarchiformes > Percichthyidae > Macquaria > Macquaria ambigua. The sequence continues at coordinate 53,684 of VMKM01001115.1, read as the reverse complement.
GTAGCCTGGATATTATCGACTCCTCTCTCCGGATTCTCCCTGTACTTCTCATCCTGCCTACCTTCCTTTGAATTCTGTAGAACCACCTTCCTGTTCTCTCTTCTTCCCACCCTTTTTGCCACCTCTCTCTCAGCTTTTGTTTAACTATCGTCGTCATTTCCGTTTTACTAAAGGGTACAGTGATGTCAATGTGATTTGTTTGTGTGGCTTCTTTTGCATACCTGTCAGCTATTTCATTCCCTTCAATCCCTATATGTGCTGGTATCCATAAAAATGCCATAATTAATCCCATCATTTGAATCCTATATAGTGTTTGCTGAATCTCTAATAAAATATCCGGTCTGCTGTCTGAATGACTGTGCTTCAAACTGGTTAATGAAGAGCTGGAATCCGAGCATATTACTGCCCTTAAAGGTCTCACTTCTTCAACCCATTGCAATGCTGATAAAATTGCCAGCATTTCCCCAGTGTATACAGATAACCCATCACTGACTCGTTTGCTAATTTTAACGTTGAAATCGGGAACTATGAAAGCAATACCCATTTTGTTTGCCAGGTTCTTTGAAGCATCTTTATAAATTCGAACACAGCTGTAATAGTTATTTTCTATGTAGGTTTTCATTATGTGCGGATGTAAAATAAGCTCCCTATCTTTGCTCTTTATCCCAAGCAATGTGAGATCTGAGTTCAGGAATTAACCAAGGATGTATCACTGAGAGTGGTACCGTAGGACTAACGTTTATTTCAGTTATTTCTAGCTCTTTTGCTTTCTGCTCAACTGTCCATCCAAAACTTTTTTTCTCTCTCCTCTCCTTTTCCCAACATGGTTTCAGTGTTTCTTGCGTTGGATGATCCTCCCTATGTCCTTTTAAACTAACCCAGTAGTTTATAGATTCTGTATTCTTAATTCCAGTGGCATTTCTCCCATTTCCACCTGTAATGCGGATGTTGGCGCCTAAGCAAAGTCTTAACGCTTGATATTGAATATTGTCTAGCTCTAGATGTATTTGCTGCTGATCCAAATGCTACACACCCATAATCCAATACTGATCTTATTAATCCTATGTAAATAGTTTTTAATGCTGTTCTCTCTGCCCCCCATTCACTCCCTACCAGGCATCTCATTAGTACTTTCTTACACTTGTCTATTATTTTCCTAATATGCACAGCCCATGTAATTCTCTCATCAAACCACAACCCTAAAAATTTAAACTGTTTCACTCTCTCCAATTCTTGATTATACAATTTTAAACTTACATTACTGCCAATTTTTTTCCTTGTAAGGAACATTGTCTTTGTTTTGTCTACTGAAAATTTAAATCCCCACTTAATTGACCATTCTTCTATTTTAACAACAGCCTCTTGTAGTTTCTTCACAATAAATTCCAAATTCCTACCTCTCTTCCAAATTGCCCCATCATCTGCAAAAAGAGAAAATCCCATCCCATTCTCCAAATTCAGAAAAACATAATTTATCATAACAGAAAATAACAAAGGACTCACAATACTTCCTTGAGGCGTTCCATTTTCGACCCCAAAATTCCATGAACAACTCTTCCCTACTCTTACTTGAATCGATCTTCCATATAAAAAATCCTTGATCCACCTATACATTGGTCCCTTAACCCCTAATTTACTTAGTTTAATTAATAATCCTTACTTCCACATCATATAATAAGCCTTCTCTACATCAAAAAATATGGCCACTACGCTTTCCCTATTAACCTGTGCTTTCCTTAATTCAAGTTCTAAACATAAAACTGGGTCCATGGTATTTCTACCTTTCCTGAATCCACTTTGATATTGTGGTACATAGCCTTTGTTTTCCAAATCAGCGGAGTTTCTCCGCTCCCACGACATACCGGTGGATATCGCCAGGCGCCCCGGCTCTCCGTGGATTACTATCCCCGCGGGGAGGTGACGGCGGCGGCGCAGGGAGCGGAAGCAGAAGCGAGGCTGCAGGGCCGGCATACTGGAGAGGCTACGGAGGCGGCCACACAGACCACCGCTTCCTAGTGTTGTTCTAACCAACGCAAGATCCCTCGCTAACAAGATGGATGAACTGAGACTACAGGCAGCAACAAACAACGTGGTGAAGGACAGCTGCGTTCTGCTCTTCACAGAGACGTGGCTTCATTCATCCATCCGGCCGCACAGAACATCGCTATGACAGGACGAAAGACTCCGGTAAGAGCAGAGGAGGGGGGTTATGCGTGTATATTAACAACAGCTGGTGCACGAACACTAAGACTGTAGACAGTCACTGCTTCCCGGACCTGGAGTTTGTGACTGTTAAATGCAGGCCCTTCTATCTGCCTCGGGAGTTTACTGCTGTCATGGTAACTGCTGTGTACATACCACCGGATGCTAATGCGAGCTCGGCCCTCGGACTTTTACATGACACAATCGGCAGTCAACAGAGCATGTATCCCGACGCTGTGCACATCATAGCTGGGGACTTTAACCATGCTGAATTAAAGACTGTGCTCCCTAAACTCCACCAGCATGTTAAGTGTGCCACTAGGGGAGAAAACACACTCGACAAGGTCTACTCGAACATCAAGCTGGGCTTTAGGGCTAAGCCACTACCACACCTGGGCCAGTCAGACCACTTGTCCCTGCAACTTATACCAGCATACACCCCCCTCAGGAGAACTGCTCCTACCACATCCAGAACTGTGAAAACGTGGCCCGAGGGTGCTTCTCAACAACTGCAGGACTGCTTCATGCTAACTAACTGGGATGTTTTCGAACATCAGGACCTGGAGCAGTTCACAGAAGCTGTCCTGGACTACATCAAGTTCTGCACGGACACTGTCACTGTGGACAAATGCATCCGGGTCTACCCGAATAGGAAGCCCTGGATGACAAAAGAAGTGCAGAGCCTGCTCAGGGAGAGGAACACCGCCTTCAGGTCTGGTGATGGGGCACTATACAGTGCTGCCAGAGCCAACCTGAAGAGGGGCATCAGGGGGGCCAAGGCGGACTACAGGAGGAGGATAGAGGACTGCTTTCAGAGCAACGACCCCAGGCAGGTGTGGCAGGGGGTCCAGCACCTCACAAACTACAGACCCAGCAACCTCTCTGCTGCTGACGGCGACGCCTCACTCGCAGAGGAGCTAAACCACTTCTTTGCCCGCTTTGAGGTAGAGTCACCGAAGGCAGCCCCACTACATCCACCAGCCCATGGCAGCCACGTCCTCACAGTAGAGGAGCACGAGGTGAGGTGCATGCTGAGGGCTGTGAACCCGAGGAAAGCTGCGGGACCGGACGGTGTCTCAGGACAGGTGCTGAGGGACTGCGCGTATCAACTGGCGGGGGTCTTCACCAAGATCTTTAACCAGTCCCTGTCTGTGGCTGTGGTCCCCCTCTGCCTGAAGGTCTCTACAATAGTCCCAATCCCGAAGTAAAACCCCATCAGTAGCCTGAACGAATACCGTCCAGTAGCACTTACACCCATCATCATGAAGTGCTTCGAGAAGGTGGTCTGGACCCACATAATTTCAAAACTCCCACCCAGGTTTGACCCTCACCAGTTTGCCTACAGAGCTAACAGGTCCACGGAGGACGCTATAGCCACAGCTCTCCATGCTGCACTGTCCCACTCAGCAGCAGGGGAGCTACGTGCGACTACTCTTTGTGGACTTCAGTTAACACCATCCTCCCAAACAGACTGGTGACCAAACTGTCAGACCTGGGACTATCTCACTCCATCTGCTTATGGATCAAGGACTTCCTGTCAAATCGCTCCCAGAGGGTGAGGCCCCCACATCTCTTCAGCTCTCAGCCTCAGCACTGGATCCCCTCAGGGCTGCATGCTGAGTCCCCTGCTCTACACCCTCTACACACACGACTGCACCCCCACTCACTCCAGCAACAGTATCATAAAATTTGCGGATGATACTACTGTGGTGGGGCTCATCTCTGGGGGGGATGAGTCTGCATATCGAGACGAGGTGGAGCAGCTGTCAGTGTGGTGCAAGAAGAACAACCTGACCTGACCTGGAGCATCAACACCACTGCCATCATCAAGAAGGCACAGCAGAGACTGCATTTCTTGAAAGTACTCAGGAAGAACCACCTCACACAAGATCTGCTGGTGTCCTTTTATTGTTGCTCCATAGAGAGCATTTTGACTTACTGCATCTGTGTGTGGTTCTCCAGCTGCACAGCTGCAGACAGGAAAGCGCTCGAGAGGGTCATCACCACAGCCCCAAAGATTATCGGCTGCCCTCTCCTTTCCCTGGAAGATCTGCACAGTTCCCGCTGTCTCAGGAAAGCACAAAATATTCTCATGGACCCATCTCACCCAGGACATCTGATGTTTGAACTGCTGCCCTCACGCAGACGTTTCAGGTCATTGAAAGCACGGACTAACAGGCTGAAGAACAGTTTTTATGCCAGAGCCATAACCACACTAAACAAATCTGAACATTTTCTTGTAAAATAATTCAGGATGCAATATCAAGGGATTGTGCAATACCTGCAGAATGTTAATGTTTTGTGTGTGATATGTTTTATTTATTGCTTTTAGTTGTTTTTACTTATTTATTATTGTTTTAGCACCTTAAAGATTGGCATTTTAATTTCGTTGTACCTGTACAATGACAATAAAGACATTCTATTCTATTCTACATTCTATTCTAAGTAACTGCAGTCTACTGTATATTTTAGTTTCTGACAAGCAAGAGGCAATTATACTGAATTGATCTGACTTATTTGGGTATTTCTGGCAACTTCCACACACCTTTACAAATCTTATCTGAATACAACATTCAGCCATCCTCTGACAATAAAAATACGTTGGTGTGAGATTACATAACATCTAACTGGAAAATCTAATTAGTTGGTTCGCCAGATACATTTGCGTGGGGAAAGCCACTGAGGATCCCTTGAGCAAGGCACTTAACCCCCAACTGCTCCAGTGGAGCTGCTCCATGGCCAGCAGACCAGACTGTGGTTGCACTGGGCAGCTTCCAGGTTTGTATATGTGCGTGTGAACTGGGCATTCCCAAAAAAGAGAGTGCATTGCTGTCAGTGATATGCCCCTGGTTAAATAAAAGTTAAAAACAGAGCTGTGCATGGATATGTATGTATGTAAATGTCACATACTGATTCCAGTTTTCCATATGACCCATGGTGTCAATAACGACATATTCAAGCCACTTTTTGAGAGCATTATAAAACTAGTAAAGTCATGCACCCCTAATTATCCACATGCACTTTCTTAATGCAGAGCTACTCAGCTATTTAATATATCTAAATGCTTTACTATTGTAATTTTTCTGTAGGCCTTATACGCCTGGTTATGTTATGATATGCAGCAGTAGAGTGTCTATGAAATGATAATAATAAAATAATATGGTATATGACAGGGACAGAAAAAAGATATCTGCCAGCAATACAAATAAAGCCAACCTCAGCGACCTGGGGGTGGGGGTGCTGCACCTGTGTTTTGTGTTATTTGTTTACTCAGCTAGAGGTGACATTAATCCTAAAGAGGGAAGTAGAGTCATTTTCAGAAACTATATGAATGTACATTTGAGTCAAAGATGGTGCACTACACCAACAAAGACTCAGGCTTGATAGATGCAGCGGAGTGGATGTAGTAACTTTAGATAGTCTGAAAGTATTATTTTGAGAGGACACCCTAAAAGGTAAATACTTGATTTGAAATTAAATCAGCTGATTAGTTAGATGGGGGCGGGTTCAAATACGAGTGGAAGCCATCTTGGACGGGTGGTTGACGAGACTCTTTCGCAGTCAGCTAAAAAACTTATTTTACAATGTAAGTCAATAGAGAGTCCCCTTCAACCTGCTCTACTTTGAAATGCTACTGCTTCCGCATACTTTCAGCTACAGACTCCATTTAACCTTTAAACTGTTCACAAGATGTTCAGCTATTAAGCTATTATTCAACTTTTTGAATCAGAACTTTTAGGCCCTAGATAGTTAGACACACAGCTGATGCTGATTAGCTGTTCCTCTGTTCTGATTGGTGGATTGATGTTGAGCTACTTTTGGCAGTTGTGACCTCTGACCTTTTGAACTGTTTATAAATTCAAACCTATTTCTGTCACTACACACACACACACACACACAAACAAACTGTTTTGTGGGGATTTTTACTACTTCAGCCTTTACTAGTACTACTGCTAGTACTACTACAACTACTACTACCTCAACAGCCTATACTGCTACCACTACTTCGACCACAACTTCTGCATGTTTTAAGCATCGGAAACCATTCAAATGTTAAAACTTGTTGTTTAAGGACATTTATGCTTCTATTCAACTTTTCCAACTCCCAGTTCTACCAGTTTTACATTTCAGCTTCCAGGTTTTTGAGCGTTTTTTGAACATTTGAGCCTTATGATTTGTCATGCAAATTCACTTCAGATTTCCGCATTTTCAGCAATGCTTTGTAATTTCTTCTTCTTTGACTTGTACTGCATATTTTAATTTACAAAAAACATTCAGCTTTTAAACTTGCTCTTTAAGGATGTTTATGCTTCTATTGAAATTTTTTCCACCATTTATACTTAAAATATTGTGCTTTTTTCAACAATTTATTACAATAAACAACCATTAACAATATTAAAGCTTAGCTTCCAGCTTTTCTAGCAGTGTATTTCAGCTCATAGCTTCTTTAGGTAGTGCAGTTCAGCTTCCAATTCGGGCAATTCATTTCTTCATTTTCAGCAGTGTTTTGCAAATTAATTTCAGCATTTTCAACATTTCACATTTCTGCATTTTCAACATTTCACATTTCTGCATTTTCAGCAGTGTTTTGCAAATTAATTTCAGCATTTTCAACATTTCACATTTCTGCATTTTCAGCAGTGCTTTGCAAGTTCCTTTCAGCTTTCAGCATTCACATGCATTTCCTGCAGGAAATGCAATTTTCTAGTTGATAACTGATGTATATTAAGTGGGATGAGGCTATGACACTTATAACACATGCAGACATGAATTCAGTGACAGTGACACATGTAAGTGGATACAGGGGGACAGCAGCTCTGCAATGTGCAGTGCAACACACACACACACACACACACGTTTTCTCAGCAGAGTTCAAACCATATTAAGATTTTAACAATACTCCTCCTATGGCAGGTTAAAAGAAGGCTGGAAGTGTGTGTGTGTGTGTGTGTGTGTGTGTGTGTGTGTGTGTGTGCGCGCGCGTGTCTATAACGCTCAGGTAATTTGTCCCAGAGCGAACTGACAGAGGTGATGGCTTGAGGGAGAAACTTTAAAGACAGAGAGGCAGGGAGAGAAAGGGAGCCAGAGGCAATTTGGTTACTTTCATTTTCTCGCCCCTCCGCCTCCTCTTTTGTCACAGATGGCAGTGCTGGCAAAGTTAGATATGTCTGTGTATGCATGTGTTGGTAACGTTGGATGTGGAGGACTTGTACTTGTGAGAACCGGCTGCGGTTTCATGCAGAGTGAGAACACTTCTGCACAGTTTGCAGAGGCATTTGGGCTGATCCTCATTACTTTAAATAGGCTAAAAAACTAAAGCCAAAAGCCCTTTTACTCTCTTTTTCTTTCTCAGATGCCAGTGCACTGTTCAAGTCTTGGTCTAGTCTCCTGTGAAGTTATCAGCCCATCCATTATGAAGCATTAAGCACTAAGTAAGTCTGTCCATTAAGTAACTAATGAACTGACTGCACATATTAAGACAAACACTGGAAACCTTCATGTAGCTTTCACCTAGCATTACTTAGTCAACCATTACACTGGTACAAACCATTACATCCACACAGACAATATCTTTACTTTTTTTCCCCCCTGAATGATACAGTTCACTCTAAAAGCCAAAGGTCAAAGTTCACAACCACAGATTTGAGTTGTTTAACCATCTAGTTATATATATGTATATATATATATGTATATATATATATACATATATATATATATATTGTAACTGTTGTTCTCTGAGTGAATAGAGTATCTCTCCACCTTGAGGTCGCTCAGAATCAGGTGTCGATCACGGAAAACCTGAGCAATCACGCACACCTGTGCCTTATATACCCGTAATTAAATAATTATCCACGTCATCTGTCAGGTGGGGACATTCCCTATACATATGGAATATGTAGCTGGGTGGAGAGATAGTCTCTTCACTCAGAGAACAACGGTTACAATGTAACCTACAGTTGTATGTTGGTGTGTGTGATATAGAGGCATGTGTGTACTCCTGTGATCTGGGTAAAAACCTGAAACAAGACCAACCAAATTAATGGCATCAGACCGGTATGTGTATTTGTACTGTATGTACAGTATGTATACTGTATGTGTAGGCGTGTTATAACAAGCATGGCTGTGAGATAATGACCTGTTTACACAGTCACATTTGGGTACTCACCTCCATTCTTTAACCCTTTATTTAGGGTTAAGACTTGGTATTTGGTTATTGGGATGAAACTAAGTTCTTGTCAGCAGGGTTTCAACTTCTCTCTCAGGTTTTATTTCCTCATTCTTCATATGCTTTGTGTGTTCAAACAAGTGCAACACAATGAAGGCCTTCCAGGAGAGAATGTCCTCATGTGTGTGCTGTTATCCCCATTTCGCCTCGCCTCTCTCTACGACGGCAGGCTTTTTCACCCCACCATCAAGTGTGGCCGTTCGGAACAGTATGAATACGTATGCCTTTTGATGTGGTCGGACGACTCTCCATACAATGCTATTCATTTGAAGGGTACTGAGAACTTCAGCCTCCAGGGAACGAGTGTGAGTCAATACAATGTCCTTGCACATAAATAATACAAAAACACGTGTGTGTGTGTGTATATATCGCACAGCAGTACGTGACTGAAAGAACCTTCAATAATGTCACAATAATTCTCGGGTTTTTAACATATTTGCTTCTTTCAAGAATCTTGATACTACTGTAGTTATTGAAACAAGAGAAGCACAAGTACAATTATCTCACCCTGACACACATGTTCTTTGCTTTCAGCAGGCTCATTAAATAAAGAGAATGACTGTACTAAGTGACTTCTGAGAAAATGAAAACTTCTAAAGCTCTAGTAAAGAAGAAGAGGAAGCTGTCCTCCCTGTCACTTCTCTCCTTAATGTCTGTTCCTGCTGCCTCTGAGAGTTTTAAAGCAAGGAGAAACTGTGCAGTAAGTGTGATAAACAGGCTTGTACCAGTGTAGGAACAAGACTGTTTTATACACGCTGAATTTTGTGGTATTTCAGATAAACAAAAGTGCTGATGGACCTGAATAATTCATGAGCCACGTTGCCGTTGCAGTACAGGTATCCAGGATCTTATCTACTGGCTGTACGATTGGCCCTTTAAAGAAATAAAAGGCTGTTAGCAGCTGACATGTGAAAATGGATTGTTTTAACCTGACTTAAGTCACTGCATGACTACATGATATAATGACAAACACCCAATTAGATATATTTTTAATAAGGTGTAAGAGGTCTTGATGTGTTGCAGTATTTCTAAGAGGAGCCAGTTCAGTTGGTGTCGTGGTTAAAAAGACCATCCGTTAACTCGAGTCCATGTTTTTACAACTTTTGACCTGAAGTGTTCTCAAGCCCTGACCTCCCTCGGCAGGATATGGAAAGAGAGAGTTTTCTTCTCTGAATCAACAACATATCACATCCTAATTACCTGAGATAACGTTTGTTATAGGGGCCACTTTAAATACGCTGGTGTCATATCTCTGACTAGCAGCAGCCCGGTGTGGGAGACTTATCTCTCACTGCAAGGAGCCCTGTGACAAATCAATCACAATAGTGTATATATGTGTATATATATATATAAAAATGTTTTCACCAGCTTTTCTTCTCTTCCCTCATTTGTTCACTTATGTTTCTGCATCTTCCTCTCATAACCATTTAATTAACTGTCTTATCAAGTTGTTGTTTTTTTACCTCCGCATTGTACTCATGTTAGGGCTGCCTAAAGACTCAATGAAGAGCATCACACATTTTCTATCTTTCTATCCAAACACTACAATATAAGCCGTATTCACATCATTGTGCAAACCATAAATTCAAGCACCCGGGTTTGGAAAATGTATTCACATCAGCCTCCTAGAGGGAAGTGGGTGATATGGGGAATTACTGACAGTTGAGGCCTTTACACACCGGGGACATAACGAATAAACGACACGAAAATGCGGAATACTCGCCTGCGAATATTTACTCTACTACATCCAAAAATAAACTAATCCACTCATCCTGCATCCGGCAGTGCTGCTCCACATGTTGTCCTTGAGTTCATTGTCTTTATAATCTTTGTGTCTTTTGTCATATAATACAGGCTGATGAGAAACACAAACAATCAACAGGTCCGGAGTTGTGATGTGACGTCTGTTCCGCACAACGTGATTGGTTGATGCCTTTATTCGCTCTGAAAAAAAATTGACTTCATTCGACGTTGCTTTTTCGCTACATAATATTCGCTCTCTGTGTGAAAGTACTCATGACAAAAAACAAAAACAAAAACAGTTTGAAAAACATATTGATGTGCCAATAAATCGCATGAAAAAAACCCGGCTCCCGTGTGTTAAGGCCTTTAAGATATTTCGCAGTTGGCAAAAACTGTGAAATGGCTGCATAATAACCATTATTCAATTAATTAAATCACATAGAAATATACAAAACATACAGTTAATTAAACGTAAAAAAAGAAAATGTAAAGCCTACACAGTTTGTTTATATCTGGGTTAACTTGCCACCAGTTGGAGTAACTATTTTGGATTGGTAAAGGGCAAGATCATGTATTTTACGATTCGTAACATTCACACCCATTCAGTTTACATTTATGGGTGTGCTATTGTCATTTAGCCTAGTCATTGCTAAGCTAAGACTAACCAGTCCTCTAGGTCATTTGCCAATGACTCCCAAAACAACGACAAACATGGGCGTACCGGACCTTCGTTGTCATGGTAACGATAATAAACGTGGTTAACGTTGTGAAACGGTCGCAGTTTTGTTGGGTTTAGGAAAAGGTCATGGTTTGGGTTAAAATAAGTACGTTATGTACCTTTGTCGCTTTATACCACCTCACCGGACTTCCGCCTTTGCTCCTGTCATAATCACTACGGCCACTAGAGTACATACTACGTACATACTAACGTAAATATGGGTCGTAATAAGCTGCTGCACAGACGACCTGTACGGACGTATTTTTGGGGAGGACAGTCTCACTAAGACGTGATTAAAATCTAAACAAATCACCTGCTCACAAATGCAGATGAGTTTAGGACGAGATTGCAAACATCTTTGACCATCTCAGATTAAACTTCTACCAGTAAATGCCTGCACGCTTCAATTTTAAGGGTGACAGTTGCTCATGAGCTTGAAAATTGGTCAGATTCTTGAGAATCCTGTTTAAAAGTCTTCTGTGTCCACACCTCTGCTCTTCTTGCTGTTTTTATTCCATCTACTCTGCATTCATTCAGTAGGTCATGACCACTTCATTTTCAGCAAATGCCTCTCTACAGCAGGTGCTCAGGGTTGGCCTTGCTGTCGGCATGCATGATTCAAAGCCTGACAGAGTTGAACATTTAGATATTTTTAACAAGACACCCTGCTGAGTTCTCAGTAGTGTCAATAGCTTGTCCTTTACTGTCTTTACATAAGCAGAAAAAAAACCAGAAGAGAAAAGAGGAAAAATTTAAGTAAGAAACAGCCATCTTTTCTTTTTTCCTGCCTTTTTTAGGTTGAGAAAGATCACAGGTGAGCAATCAGGGCCCACAGGAAGAGTCAAAACCTTTATTTATCTGAGATGCCTGAGTCAAACCTTAATCACTGAAAACACAATAGCAGTCACACTAGAGGTATGTAAAGTTCGGTCTTTTTGATTTTTCAATGTAATATTTTACTGAATACATTTTGTAATATGGAACACATGCTTTCTTCTTTATTTTGCATGGTGCTGGATTTCTTTGGGCAGTGTGAGAAGGAAACCAGTTCCTATATGTGCTCAGACAGTAATGAGGTGAAGGTGCTCAGGTGTGGAGGCAGTTCAGGTGCTCTTATGAGGTGATGAGCTACAGGTGTGCAGAGCAGAGCAACACACTGAGGACGACCTGCACGGTGCTTTTATTTAATTAATTATGTATATAAATATAATAGAATATATATATTCAATATTTATTCCTTTGTGTTATTTGTTTACAATTTACAGAAACACTTGACTTGTATATAGACGTATGTTGTTGGTCATTGTTGCTTTTTATATATTTTTTTTTCACCTACTTGTATGTATGTTATAGTTCTATGTTTAGTTTTACCCATCTTTGTTCAGCTGTGTTGTCCTTGTTTTTTAGCTGAGTGTTTCTGTCTTCCTGTAAACTGTTATTGGAACTGTGTGTAAGAACAGTACAGATTCTGTACAGGTCAGTCAGAAAGTACTGAGAGATGGACTAACACATTGTTGGTTTTGGTCTTTTCGTGGAATTTGTTAGCGTCAGCCTCATCTTTTCATCCTCACCTCGACCAGCTGTCATTAGTAGGAGTATTTTTACATTGTGTTATTTCTACTTTTACTTAATAAAAGATCTGAAAATGTCCTTCACCTTTGACAGTCATCATGCTCTCATCTAGTTTTCTCTTTGTCACAGAAGCTGTTTTTCCCCTTCTTTCTTCCACCGTCATCCTCAGTCTCTGCTGCTTCCAGCCTCCATCCTCTACCTTCATCAATGCACTCTCCTTTCATCCTTCCTCTTTTCTCTCTAGTCCTCATTTATCGTCTCACCCCTCATCTTCCCGCGCACTCCCCTCCCTCATTTCCATTCTGTCTTTCTTTAACTGTCACTTCCTGTCTCCAAAACAAGCATTTGACTGATGACTGATGTGCCGACTTCAATAACGTTTGTGCTGAATAAACTTATTTTATCTTATTGCCGTTTCCTTACAGGAGATACATGTCATACTTGTCACTGCATGAAAAAGTATTCTGGTCCTCACTAGCAACAAGAAAAGAACTACGCATAATAATTTTTGTTTATAAATGTCTCCTAATGAAGCCGCCTCAGTATATCACTTATCTTCTCAAATTTAAAACTACTGTTCATCAAACCAGATCCCAGGACTGGTTAACTCTTGATCCCCCACGAGTAAATACTGACCTTGGGAAGACTGCCTTCCACTACTTTGCACCATATAAATGGGATGAATTTCAAAGGACATTTGCTTTTATGACTGGCTGTGTCTTGTTCTGTGTCTTATCCTGTTGTACTCAGGTTTCTCTTATAACAATAAGGTTACTTTATGTTTCTCTTTCTCAAGGTTTGTTGAGCTTTATTATAATGTTCGTATTTTATTGGTTTGATTGTGTATCTGCTTTTACTATGGATCTATGGGGGTGGAGGTTTGGAGAGAATGGGATCCTTGTATTTGTTCTTGTGTTCATGTTGTTTTTATAGTTACTGAATGTCATAATATTTTTCTGTTGGTTGACTTATAAAAGAATATAAAAAAAGACAAAGTTTAAAAGAATATCTGGTGAAAGACAAATTACAATGAATGCAATAAATCTGCACACTGTACGCTGCCAATGTTTTAATGAAACAACATCTGGGCACTGGGATGCTCTTCATCAGACCTGTCTGGCTTCATTACTACATTTCCAAACTTCACTTCTTTGCAGCGTTTACAGCGTGAAGACTTTTCACATTTACTGTGAAGAGTTTTCCTGGTCTTTTCCTAAAACTAAACACACCATGCTGCTTCTGCCTCTTCCTCCTTCTAACATCCATCCATCATCCGTCTCTCCACCTCTCAGCACCGGCTCTATAATCTGATCAATTTGCTTCTGGACACCAAAAGACTTTTCATTAAACTGGCCTTGGCGTTGCTTCCAGATATTCTTGGCTGCTTCCTAATGAAAAGAGACATTATGAATATGAAAAGGGATTTTAGGGCTTCAACACAAATCTGACCATAATGATATCAGACAGAGATTTGGTGTGTGTTATGACTTTGTTCATCAGGGACTGTGTATTGAGCTGTTTTTGCAGGATTGCATGTAAATGTGAGTCTACACAGCTCTCTGTATGAATGGATACATGTTGGGTTTTGTGTTTGTGCTTAATACAGGCTTCCATGTCTGTACAAGCTTTCTCGTATGTAAAACAAAGAGTTTGCCTCCAGCAGTGATGCAGCCATTAGGGGACCATCCATCAGCATATTTGCATTATTGGAAAACTGCAAAATCATCTTTTGGAAAAATTTCTACCATAAATGTAATAGTCACTGTGATACCTGCGGTAATAATCTGCTCGCTTTTCTATCGTCAATTGATACCATAAAACAGTAATTCTATCTAGGGCCAGTTAATGAATATTTTTACAGTTTTATAGTGTTGTGCTAAACATCCTCCTTCTAGAGAAAAATCTATAAAAAACCACTCACCACCATGGCTTAACAGACACATGAGAGTGCCACTTTTGAAAATATAAACGTCAACCTCAACAGAGGAAAAGAAATTAGATGAATCTCGGAAAGAAAAACCAAAAACCTGAGTGAACATCAACTGTGCCTCTCCAAGCTGAAAAGCACTTCAGAGTGAGAAGAGACGGTGCAGATGTGGCTCACCTTTGTCATTTTGTACAACATCAATATTACGTCTTTGTCTTCTAACTAGATTCTAACTCGATGTTGTGGAGTTAGAAGTTAGTAGCCTGCTCCTCTGCTTGAGGCTAGTGGCCCAAGGCTACACTAGCTGCTACCAGCATAACTAACCAGAATCTCCGTTGCATTGTGGGTAATTTCATACTTTTTTAACTGTCCTTCTTGAGTCCAAAAATGCTAAATCAGTGCAGTACTCTTTTAAGGAGGAAATATGAATAAAGAAGTAATTTCTTGTGTGAACAAATATCTCTTGGATTATTATCATTGCATGAATTTATTCTGTAAAAGGACACTTTTCTCCTTGGCAGCCATTTTTAAATGCCCCAGTCCAGAAAAGCTGTGAGTGGGTCACAGAACCTAGATGGACTCTTTTGATCTGTACTGCCAGTCCTGCAATAAAGAGGTGACTTTACCTTTGGTCAGACAAGTTTTGACCTGAAAAGTGCATCTTCACACGTGGCGCAGCATCTAGATATGCCACCGTCCTATTTCCTGCATGTGTCGCAAATCCAGAAAAGCAGCAATTTTGTCAATACTCCCAGGATCTTCAAATCCTGGCTACCACCCCCTGACCAGTATGTACTCTGAGTATCTAACGATGTGACGCTACTGGTGTGTTTTGCCCTTAAACTACCTGTCTGAATCCGAAGATGTTTAAACTGTAAATGGGGTGCCACTTGGATGAAGATTAACCTTCACAGATGAGCAGATGAGTCATAAAAGTCACTTATTCATTCATGAATTATAAATATACACATGCACATCAGAGTACTGGATGAGAAATAATTTTAAAGCTAAAATTGTCATGCAAACATACATATTTCCTGTCATATGTGCAACACATGTGGTTGAAAACCAGGTGTTAAAGCCTCCAGGAACCACACCAATCATTAAAGTAAACGTGCATTCAATTTCTTACTCTGAATGGGTTTTTGGACTGAGAGCCGCAGCTGGAGCTAGACTGATAATGGCTCTAATTGGCTCTTTCACTGACAGGCCGGTAAGAGCCCAACGTACAACGCCATATTTAGAGCTCACAGTGGCAGGCGCATTAAAAAAACATACACGCAGGAAAGAAAACAACACGTATTTAGGAGCATATAGACAGGCCATTGGAAGAAAAAAAGAATAGAAGACAGAACAAACAAATTACCAACTTGCAAAAACCTCAAGCATCTTCAAGGACCTTCACACTGCTGTGATGCTTTAAAACTCACACACCTACACACAAACAAATCCAGGCTCCTGTTTTTAGCAGCAGATCACAACCTGTATCTCACGTACACACATCACTTTTTTGCATAGTTGCCTTGGCGACAGTTCTTGTCTCATCTCTGAGCTCTCTCACCCGTTTGTTTTCATTACATTACATTTATTCAGCTGCTGCTTTTATCATAAGTGACTTACAATAAGTGCATTTCAAGCATGTGGATACAACCCGAACATTACAAGAATCATGCAAGTACATTAACTTTATCAAATTTGCTGAACTGCTTCAAGTGCTTCATTTAGAAAATTAGTTTTTTTATTCTTTATTTTATGGGCCAAGGTGCAGTCTGCGTCAAAAGATGTGTAGAGTTTCATGCTGTCCTGATATCAATGGGGAGCTCGTTCGCCAACAGTCATGATTTGTTTTTCCTGGTGCATGCTTCTTTTTTCTCTTGAAAAAGCAAATGCATGTTCATGTTCACTGAGCCATTTAGTAGATTCTTTGATGCTACTTTTCTTCTGGGAGAATGTAAACAGTTTCAGCAGAGGTGTTCCCAGAGGAATATCAATCAAACCTGTGACCCTGTGTTGACATCTAGCTACAAAGTGCTTGTTTATAATCTGTCATGCTTGTACTCATAATCTATTTGTGTCAGGAAGCAGCACTGTGTCTTTATTTCTTCTTATTTGGGGGATTCTGCAGCATTTGTCATGATTGTCAAAAATTCTGTCCAAACCTCTTTTCTTTGATACACACTGCCCAGAGCAAAGCCAAATCCACCTGATTCTGCTGACATCCTCCCACTGAGTTTTACAGGTGTTCACAGCTGAAGTTGAGCTCCATCGCTCAGGGCCAAAGCAGAAATATCCTTTTAGTTCTAGTCCATTTAGGATTCACACTGTCTTAAAGACACAATGAAATCAAAAATAAATGTTCCAAGTTCTTATCCTGTTTCCCAGAGTAATTGTTCAGTTATTTCTTGTTATATACCAAACATGTCAAAAAGATTATTTTTGAGTATTTTTACAGCAAAATCCCTCTCATTTCTCTTGCTGAAAATGTGATTTTGGTCAGCTTGCCAACCCGTCCATCATGTAAAACTGCACTAGCAGCTCGTAGGTCGTAGTAGCTAGCAGAGCAGGAGGAGGTGTGTGTGTTTGCATTTCAGTTGGCATAAACTTTGTTTATGTTTTAAAAAGAGTGTGGTTGTGCTCTAATTTATTAATTTCTCTCTCATCCTCCTCGTCTTGATCTAAAAAATGCCGGTGAGAGAGGTGTGGGTGGAGGCCAACAGTCCCCTAAGCTAGGCTCATCAAAGATCATGGTTACGAATAAACATTAATTGCAGGTTTGTGACAGGACAAAAACCATCCATCACCCCAACCTGCACACCCTTAAGTTCCGCCTCTCTCCATAAAGGACACACTCGCTGTGTCCCAAATTGCGTACTCAAACTTAGTATTTTGAGTGCTTAAGTGCGTTCACACTGGTAAGTATGGCAAAATGCAGTGTACTATAAGTACCCGGATGGTGTACACAAAATGGCCAGAAAGCTGAGTGTGGAACGCTGCAGACTTCTCCCCCTCAACGGTCGCCATCTTGGCCACGTAGTGGAAGGGGAGGACCACCAACATATGAAAATGGCGGCCGCGGTTGCGATTGTTACAGCTAAAAGTAAAAGCATGTTCATTTTTCATTCATTTTTAATATAATTGAATTGAAGTCAAGTGAGCAAATGCGCTGGCATATATTTTGGCGTGCGGCAATTGTGGTAAATGTTGGTGATAATGCTCCGCCCGGCTGCAATCCGTCATTAAAAAGAAGAAGAAGACGCGGTCAAAGGTTGTGATTGTCATTTCCGGTAAGCGCACAACAGCAGTATTCAATTTGAGACGACACTACCCTGTCAAAATTAACGCACTACACAAGTCAGTACATAGTGAACACAGTGTACTGCATGTAAGTGTACTAACAGAAGTACACGATCTGAGACACAGCTACTGTTTCCTGCATTGGCACTCAACATTGGCGCTGGACGGAAATTGTGAGGCACAGAATTTTCCCGTATGGATGTGATACCAAGGATTACTGGGCTGGTTTTCTGACTTGATGGTTCCTATTAGAGGTCTGCAACTCGGCTCACAACCAACAGGACCCAACGGAGCCCAAAGGAACCCAACGGAACCCAATGGAACCCAAGGGGGCCCAGTGGTTGGGTACATTTTGGGCTTAGCTTGGAGACAAATTTTCATAAATCCTGCATTTTGAACTGGGGGTTTAGAGTTTGAGAGACAGGGGATTTAGACAGGGGATTTATCAGACAGGTAGGGTCTAAAGGCCAGTTCAGACCAAAGATTCGCGATGAGACAAGTTGAAACTTGCAACTACTTGCAATGCACCGGGTCTGCAATGTTCTGAAACCTGCCAGTTTACACCAACGCGACTAGACGAGATGGCGCATCGTTTCCATAGCAATGACTCTCTGTACTTCCGCTCTAACTGCCGGCTTTTCATGCTTTGTTTTTGTAGCTGGATATAATTTGTATCATCTTAAAATATGAATGAGGATAGTGATCGTGAGTTACTTGCTACAGTTGCATAGTATTGATGAAACGGCGAAAACATAAAAAAACAAGAGGGTCGAGATGACCGGCTGACATACTATGAGCTGATTGGCTGTTGAAACGGGTGACGTGCCTTACGTTCTAAAACCAGCCACTGGCGACTTGACAAGCTGAGTCGCAGGCGACGCCATCAGCCGGCTTGAGTAGAGCTGAGGCGGGCCAGTTCACACCACTTCAAGTTTTCCCTGCGATGTCCCGAGATCCCGCGAATCTTTGGTCTGAACTGGCCTTAACAAGAAGATACCATCTAGTTGCATTATGGGAAGTGTAGGATCCAATGTTTTTGGAGCTTGACCAAAAACTAGGGACTTCCTTTAGCTGAGGAGGGACTTCACCTGCATGAGGCTGATAATATGTTTATCACACAAGCTCCCCAAAAATGTTGATAAAAGATGAATCAAATCAATTTTACAAATCACAAATTTGCCTCAGGGGACTTTACAATCGGTACAGCACACGACACCCTCTGTCCTTAGACCCTCGCTTCGGATGAGGAAACCCCCCCCCCCAACAAACAACATGCTAGCTAAAAGGGCATCTTACACAAGTCTGTTAAGTCTATTTTGCTTTTATGTTGGATTCCCATCAGTCTAAATTGTGTGAATCAGTGTTCAAAACTCAAATACTTAAGGAGCCTGCTTTTGCTTTTCGCATGTACATAAAAGCTGGTGTATGTGGGGCTCAGCTTTAGTTTGCGAGTCATTTATGTTGTTTCTCCTTGAACCATCAACATGAAAAAATCTTGTCCCCAGACATCCATTAAATTTCTACAGTTTAGAGCTGGCAGAACAAACCACGAGCTCTCTGTTTATGCACCATCTGAGGTGAAGAAGGAAAAAAGCTATTGAAGGCTGGTGTAGCTGCACACACATTCAAAGCTGAGTGCCCACAAAGAAGCTGATAACCCAAGGCTGGTGGGGATGTTAACACATTGTTACTGACATGACATGTTTGACAGGCTGAGTTGTCTCATGCATGAGAGATAGAATGAACCAAACTCTTAAAAGGAAACCCTCTGAGTCTGTCTGACATACAGCGAGCAAAGGCTGTGATCTCCATGAACTCCTGTGAATGTTTTTGAAGTTCACTGTCACATGTTGATGTCAGAAAATAGAGAGTGCCAACCGCTCAGAACTATTTCTAACTGCATGTAAGCTTTAAGTGGGACTATAGGAGGGAGGGAGACGAACTGAAGAGGAAGAAAAAAAAAGAGTATATGAGAGAAGAAGATGAAAACAATTAAATACAATTCTGAAAAAGATTCCAGGAGGATTTTATCAGATAAGCTTCATTAATAACATAAAGGACTGTAAAGGACAATATTGTTTTTTCTTGTTCACGTACATTTACTACAAATCACACACAGTACCTTACATTTTTAAGGCAGTTAACTAAAAAATAATTGGAAAAAGTACAACTATTGTGAAGTTTCTAATCAGTTTTTGTTCAGATTGCATCATGAGGTGATGATTCATCTCTTTGTTATGTTTGGAAGCTGTATGTTCTTGCTGGGTTGTATTATATTGTGAAAAGCAATATGCTGTCCCTCACCTGTATGTTAGCTGGAGAGAATGAGATATATATGCTGTACCTGTCCCACATGCTACAATATGATATACAGCAATATCATGTAGTGATATAACGTGATATGTGAGCCATTTTACCTTATAAAAAATCCATACTGGGTACAAGAGCCTTTAAAATGGTATTAGAAAGTATACAGTGGCTACAAAAGTATTCATCCCCCTGGAAGTGTGCATGGTTTTTGTTTTACAACACTGACTCTAAGGGGATTTAATGTTTTTTAACACTGCTCAACAGAAAAAAAGATCCCTTAATGTCAAAGTGAAATCAGATCTCTACAAAGTGATCTAAATTAATTAGAAATATGAAATACAAAACATGTTCACACCCTTCAATAGAACACATCTAATAGTTAAATGGAGATCACCTGTGTATAGTCAAGGGGTTTCAATTGACTGTAGTATAAGTACACCAGTATCTGGAAGGTCTAACTTCTGGTGAGTCAGTATTGTGGGAAAACCTAACATGAAGATGAAGGAACGCTCCAAGCAACTCTGAGAAAAGGTGAAAGAAAAGCACAAGTCAGTGGACACAAGGACATTTCCAAGTCACCGAACAGTCCCTATCAACTATTAAGAAACGGAAAGAGTATGGCTGTCCTCAAAGACAAAGAGTTACCATGCAAGAAGGAGACAAGTGAGCCACCAAGATACCTATGACAACTCTGAAGGAGCTTCAGAGGCTGAGATTGGAGAGACTGCATATAACAACAGTTGGCTGGGTGCTTCACCAGTTCAGGGAAATCCTGGACCAATATCTGATACAGTCGGCAAGAAACCTGCCACTTGGGAGGATATTTGTTTTCCAGCAATACAATGAGGCCAGCGTGAAGCCAAAGCTAAACAGGAATGGCTTCAAAACAATGTTAATGCCCTGGAGTGGCTGAGTCAGAGTCAGGATCTGTTTACACACTCTCCCCATGCAACCTGACAGAGCTTGAGCGGTGTTGCAAAGAAAAATGGGGAACAATAGCAGTTTGCAGAAGCTGACAGAGACCTTTCCACACAGACTCAAGGCTATATTTATACAAATACTTAATAATACTGCTGACTATACCACTACTATAGTAATAATACTGCTACAACCAATAATACTGACTTGGAAGGGTTAAATACTTAGGCAAACAAGTATTTAGTATTTTATATTTGTAATTAATTTAGATCACTTTGTAGAGCTCTGTTTCCACTTGGACAATAAGGCTCTTTTTCTGTTGAGCAGTGTCAAAAAAGCAATTATATGCAATGTCTACTTTTTCACCAGGCAGTAAGGTAACCACTGTAAGTGAGCAGGGGAGGAAGTGAGCAAATTACACACCACTGATAGGGATGAACTGTGGACAATGGATTTGGATTTCTATCAAAATAGACATAGTTATAGATTCTTATCACAATGTAAAACAAAATAATTAAAAATGTAGGAGAAAATCTGGCAATGTTAAGAAATTCTTAAGAAAAACATCATATTTCAAACAAGTTTTTTTTTCAGATATCCAGGTAAATAACAGAGTAAAAGAACCTAACCTTTTGGCAAAAGTAAGTAAATCAAGGTAGCAATACCCTCCAGACTTAAAAACTTTAAATGTACCACTTTTCCCCTTCCCCTCAGCTTTACACGTGTCTTGCTTCCTTTCTTCCCAAAACAAACTGCTGTCCATCTTGCAGCGTATCACCTTATCCCATCTCATAAGTACACAGGAAAGGAAGCCTTCATGTTTTGCCTGATAACACTTTTACTAGTACTGTTATCTCTCCTACTATAGAGCCTTTACCAGCTCTAAAACACCATCTCTATCTGCTGGGTTGAATCCCAGAGCGGGAAACATTTTCACATTTTGCTGGAAATAACATCGTCTTCTCTGACAGATAACAGCTGGCTTATGTGGTTCGGTTATCTCCACTAACACAGCGAAACAGCTGGTTGTTAAATGCAGAATTAAACTATATCCTCTCTGCACTTTTTCCCCCCTGAGGAGAGGAGAGCGTGAAATATCACGGGGAGAGTGTGCCTCCTTGTTTGGGAGATAATAGTTTTAACTGCTGTGGTTATCTGTTATAGAGCAACCAAACAGCTGATGCTTTACCACAGAATCACAGACTCAGTGTGTGTGTGTGTGTGTGTGTGTGGTCCATTATGATAGGCTGACAATATGAGCCATGTGAGTGAGCACAAAAAGTGTGTGTGTGTGTGTGTGTGTGTTGGTGTGTTAAAACATTTATAGGGGTGCAAAGCATGAGTCACGAATGGTTTGGGATGAAAATGGGCAAATGGTACTTGCGTGTGTGTGTGTGTGTGTGTGTGTGTGTGTGTGTGTGTGTGTGTGTGTGTGTGTGTGTGTGTGTGTGTGTGTGTGTGTGTGTGTGTGCGTGTGTGTGTGTGCGTCCAACTTGACCTTTGTCTCCACAGAGTCCAGGGTTGTTAAAAAACTATTTAGCCCCATTAAAGCCAAGACTTTCCTCATCGATCTGTCCCTTCCTGTGCTTCTTTTGTCTGCTCATTTTTCCCTCTGCCTCTTTGCCGTCCTTTTCTTAATTTCTTCACTTTATTCATGTATTGGTTTATTAAAAAGGGACAATACACATTAATAAATATTACTGTATATTTGTCCGTGTTAGCCAAAAAGCTATCGTCTTGCATCTGTCCTTTTCTATTTCCTTTCTCTGATCTTTCTCTTCCCTTTTTCTCTGTGCCTCTCCATCTCTCTCCCTTTCTGCCTCTTCTTCTTCTTCTTGTCATCTCTTTCCCTTTCTCTTCTTCCTTCAGCCTTATCTCCCCAGTCCCAGCCTCACTCTCTGTATGATCCTTTCTGAGCCACTAAGCAACCAGGAAAACATTGGGGCTCATGCAAGAACATTTTCGTATATTTTTATCCTAAAGCTCTTTTACTTTTTTTCTGTTTTTTTTTCTGTGTGGAGTGATTCAAGTCAGATTTAACAAACTCACTTAACCTGCACAAACGTGTCGTAAATTGCTCCTTTCAACTTGAACGCCAACTTGTCACGAGTAGGTGCATGCTTGTGAGATTTGATCGTTTGCAGAATCAACGCCCCCAAGTTTCTATATAAAGCTGGCCAGTTTCATTCACAAAAATGTCACCCAAGAATAAAAAAGAAGGAATTCACACCTCAGAGCTACAAGTCAGAACTCAGCAGATGATCACATAAGTTTAGCAGTGAATAAAAATAGTACAGCGCTACACTGTGACAGAAATAAAGAAGGAATGATTTGGCATGAAGTTAGATAGCAAAAACATCTTGCTTAAGGAAAGCAGGTCATGATGTGGACAAGGAGATGGACGAGGGAGTTATTATACAGGTGATTTTACACTGTCGGTGCACCAGAAGATGTTTCCCTGGACAGTGGCATGAGAAAACTTTACTACTGTATAAGTTTCCATGACAAAGTATGACCATGAAATCATAAAATCTAAAAAAAAAAAAAAAAGTCAAACCTCTCAGTTAATGAGCAATTCATGATGATGATTGTGGATCTCAGAGGATTACTCCAAAAAATGCAAAGTGCCGGGCGGAAAAACATGAGGTGCACAGTTGGCATTAATTGGGAAAAGGCACCTTCCACACAAAAACACCTCCAAATGAACTGAACTGAGGATGGGTGCAGTTTTCCTTTCTGTTGGTGTAGGCTTAGATTCTAGTCGATCTCCATATGTACACACTTCGTTCAATGCTAAAATGCACTGAGGTTCTGCTGAAGCTTATTAAGCTTTAGGTTTTTAAGTTAACCAAATCAAGTGGGTATCATGTTACTTTCCCTCCACTGCAGCTCAGCAAGGAAACACTGCCCGGTGAAACACAAAGAGGGAATTTCCTATTAAAACGAAGATACCCACTTGATTGGACTAACCTAATACTAGCTTTAACTTTAAAAACACTGCATTAAGAAAGCTGGATACGGTGCTGCGGATCAGCCTTACTGCCAATTTGCTCTAGTGGCCAGTCACAGGACTGAATAAAAAAAATAAGCATTTTCTCCATTGACCACCATTATAAAAGGGATTTGATACTTTCTTGGTAACACTTTCCCAGAGCCCCCTACCTACCTCCCTTACCTGAGGGCTGCTTTAGAAAGGGACTTCTTAACAGCCACTATGGACAGGAGGAGTAATTACTGTGACCAGTGAAGTGTACACATGGACATGTGAGTATTGTTTGCAGACAGATTTGAAAAATCGGAACTTGTCCTTTAAATTCAACTTTTCATTTGTCTGAGAAAGAAAGCGCTATTTCTTCTTTCAAGAATTACTAGAGCTCGCTTTAATGCAGCTTTAATATCAGACCTGCATTCGCCTTTAAAATCTTCAACTTGGGCCCTCTGATATTTCACACTGCTGAGAGTTAAGGGATCTTCGCTATATATTTATTACATTACCCTTTAAAACGAGTATCAGCCCTTATCCTGAAGCACTGCAGGTAACCACATTTTAAAGTTTTAATGGCTCTCTTATCGCCACCCAAGCAGTGACTCTGGTTCATCTCCTCTCTGGTTGGATACAGCTACTCTGCCCACTGAGTCACCACATACGCCTCAGTTCAACCCCATTAGTGCTGCTTTCTGCCTCCCTCCTTTCATCTCCTCCAGACTAGTCGGACTTTCTCACTGTATCATTTACCTCCATCCCTTCTTCTTCTCTTTTTGCATCACCCTGGCTTCTAGATGAAGGAAGAGTAGACTAAAACTTTAATGTCCCCGAGTGGCAATTTGCTTTACAGACAGTAGATCCAACACACTACATACAACACATCATACACAAACACAGCACAAGATCCATATCTCCTACACTGTCACCAAGAACGGAGAGCAGATGACAAGAAAGCAGCGGTGGCACAATCTGAGTGGCCAAATGAGAACACCCCTGCATCTCTCTGCCTGCCTGCATTTCAACTGGAGCCCGGTGACTCCATCTTTTTCTCATATTAGTCATTTCAGTGTCAAGAGCAACCACTCCTCTCCTTTTCCTCATCATCCTCTTTTCTCACTTTGTGTATCTCACTTACACACAACTGACAAGTGAGCTTTTACAGTCCAAAGAAAAGGGGGAAAAAATAAATAAATAAATAAATAACACCTGTGTACAACCTTGCCTTTATAGCCTGTTGTGTGTGTGCGCTGTGTGTGTGTGTGTGGCTATTTCATGTTTGACATTTTACTTTGTCCTCCACAGGGCCACTAATTGCCTCCATGACAGAGAAAGTGCTGGAAAAAGTTACATTACACATGGACAAACACACACACACACACACACACACACACACACACACACACACACCTGCACACAGTTTTCCCTTGGTGCTTTATTTCAAAAGGGGAGTGTCATTTATTGATTTATTTATTGCTGAAAAGTCGATTAAAGTTTGACTCCATCTGGTTTATTCTGTTGAACAATTAGGGGCCAAACACACTGGATTTTTTAGCTCCTGATCCGATTCACACTGACATCTTTTTTTGGCAGTGACAGGCATCTTGCTGTTGCTAGGCAACCCCATAATAAGCTGTCAATCAGTTGTGAGCCTGCTCTAGGGATAAATTAAGAGCTACAGTACTCTATAATCCAAAGTATTATTTGTTGAGCTTGACAGTTCATTCTTGACGTTGGAAACAGCCACTTACAAAAACCCATCGCAAATCAAGGTCCGCTTACTCACTTGTTTCGGAGCTTTCAACTGTGCCATCAATCCAATCCAAGAACACCAGACTCGTCGAACGGATTCACTGCAGTTACAACAGATCCAACACAATAGAACATATTGTAGAAAACAGCAAAGACACAAAATCATATAACTAAAGAGTGTGTATTTTTGCCTCCAGTGGAGCTGCAGTGGAGGCAAGAAACACAACTGCATCCAGTGGAGAGTGGAGATCACGGCCACGAACATTCAAGGTCATTTGAGAGTTAGCCTCAGCTTGGTCATTATAACCTCATCTGGATAGAGCGATATACTGTCAGGAGCAGCAGGCAGCACATTTCAGGTGCAACTGGGTCAATAAACAAATGCCGATACACATTTAGTCTGTAAGGCTGTAAGAAGCGTCTCACAATGAAGGTTCATCTTGCAGTTTTTCCCTTTATATAAATACATCTTACTGTTTCCACTTGAGCAAAAGTAGAGCAAATGATAGACATGATATGCCTGATTGCTCGATGAAAATCCAATTACCTTCTTCAGTAGTATCTAATTATATTCTTTGAACTTGGCATTATTCAAGACAATATGTCTGCTGATGATCTTATGACCAGCAAAGCAGCTTTCAGGCATTAATATAGAAATGTGGCATCTTTGGAATAAATTAGCTTCACTTGAACTTGATTTCTTTTTTTCCTTTTGTTTTTTTTTTTTTTTTTACAGTTTTTACAGTCAATTCTGGATGTTTTTTTGTCTTGCTTATTGATAGTATTTCTTTTCCCCTCCCCCTCTCATACACACACACACACACACACTTTGTGTAATGCTAGCAGTTATTAATGTCCATGATAATGTTACTACAAACACGAGTTGTTTCCCCCCCATGATTACAACTAATTACCTCCTTTGAATCCTAAGCCTAATAATGTGTGCATGTGTGGTTTGTTTTGTGTATGTGTGCACACTATCACAAGTGGAGACTTACAAAGAATCAGTCCATTAGAAAACCTTTAAAAGCCTGCCTTAATTTTGCATCGAGTGTATGAAAGTGTTCACCAGGAAAAAAAATGCAATTAATCTAATTGATGGTGTCAGTGTAAAGCTGCTGCCCAGTGTGAAGTGTCAGCCATGGAACATGCCACTTTAATCAGTAAAGGCACTCAGATGTGTCATCGTAGTAATTTATTTTATTTAGGCCAACCAAAAGGTTTACTTACTGCTGAAATGAATTGTGACTTTTCTTTTTTGTTGTCAGAGATATGAGATATTTTGTCTTTCATGTCCTGGTGGTATTTTTAAAATAAAGCAACTGCTCGGTGGCTTGGAATTCAATTTGGTTCTCCTTTGTTATTTACCTCTGATATCTTAGTGGAGGTCCCACAGTTTCCAAAGATACTGAAGATGTTGGGCTGAATGTGTAAAAAAATGATTCTCAAGACAGCAAGTACATGTCTGTTAGTTTGAATAAACTAAGGGAACAAACAGATATTTAATACAGATGTTCATGTGCCATTGTGTGTGTTTCCTAACACTGAAGGAATTTACAGGAAGGGGAAAGTTAAAGGGATAATCAATGTCATCAATCATTTTATTTTTTAGGTTTTATTGCTGAGATCTGGTGACATGGCAACACCATTACACACATTTTTCCAGCCCCTCGAGGCTGCAGCGTGAGCCACCAGGTTCTCAACAAATATCTAAACCACTTATTAGTCAGCAAAATTGAAAGTCAACACACCTGAAATGTCAGTTATAATTATCCATTTCATTGTAACACTGGATCATGACCCACAGGAACAATTACCAAAACTACAAAAATCTTCTTCTAAAAACAAATAAAAAAATGATTTTACTTTATTTTCTTGATTATTTCACTTGTACAATGCAAAATATATTTTATTGCATCAGATATGGTGTTCCCTGGACTGGGGGTTACCAGTGACGCACAGTCTGATGCAGCAAAAGATTTTACAGCAGAAAAACAGAAGCCATGAATTTGACATTGCACATTAAAATAAACAAGAAAACATCAGTATTGTAAACAGAAAAATCAAAAACAAAACACAACAGTGTGTTCTGAAAATTCTCTTTATATATTACTAAGAAATGATATTCTGCCAAGGTGACATTTCTAATCAACATAATGAAGAAATGTTTTTGATGCACATATCTGCAAAGTCGCTGAATGTTCCTACTGAACGTATCTGCTTCTCCTACAATATCCACTCATGGCAACTAAAGCACATTTTAGTGGTTATGTACTTAGTACATGGAAATATTGTCATCTTGGTCTACCACCTTCTCCTCTCTACTCCCTATGACTTCTGTGCTCTACAAGAACTTTATACAAGAATTTCCTTGGACTGGAAAAATAATTTGCTGTGAACAAGCAGCAGTTACATTTCCTCCAGATCATATTAGGGAAAAGCATTTTGTCGGATATAAACATAATTTTTAGTAGACATGGTTGAACAACACTAGTTCCAGCATGCAGTATGTATTTGATAAACGAATGTGACCAGCAGAATGTTAACAGTCCGTGTCTGGGAAATCATTGTTATGAGCTTGACAAACCTTAGCTCAGTTATTGGACCAATCCTGATATAACATTCCAGAGCTGACCTCCATCCTCACCATAGCAACCTTTTTCATTCACCTTCTATTGTTTTCTTGGCTGTATGTTGGCTGCAGTCTTAATTGGACTCTCTTCATGTCACACCCACTCTGTTCTTTCTGTCCTAACAGCCATGATAAGTCGTGTTTCAGCCCGTTGTTGTCTGCATTTCCACTGCGGTCTAAAGAACTGCGAAGATTAGGCAAATTAGTCCTCTGACGTATGAAAAAGAGATGACTGTTTTTACACGTCATTTTTGCGTGCAACTATATAACAACAATGACACCATATAAAGCGATGGACAGGCATCATTATTTGTGCGACACTGCAACAACAGTCAGCCTGGAGGAGCTCAGTA
This sequence comes from Macquaria ambigua, assembly GCA_008360985.2. Taxonomy (NCBI): domain Eukaryota; kingdom Metazoa; phylum Chordata; class Actinopteri; order Centrarchiformes; family Percichthyidae; genus Macquaria; species Macquaria ambigua. Next base: position 25,054 of record VMKM01001115.1, on the reverse strand, counting down.
AGGCCTGGACTTCGTCATCAGTCCATCTGTCATATTCTTTCTTCTGTAACTCCATCGTGTCGAAGCACAATGAACAAAAAACACACTGGTTTGCGGCTCCAGATTTTAAAAAATGGTGGCTGAAATAAAATGCTGCCAGTGCTCGACCAATCAGAAATGTTCAGAGCTACAACCCCCCCCCCCAAAGTTCCTGTACTTCTGGAAAGTACTACCCCCCGAGCAGGGACTTTTTGAAGGGTAAAATAATGTCCCCTGAACTTAATTTAGAGCCTGGTCCCTGCGGTGGAAACGCACTGAGTTCCTCCAAAGGTTCCTAGTCACTGGGGATGAGGATGTGAAAGAAAATAAGTCTATTGATCTGCTCCTGATTTATTTATATAGTGACCCTGTTGTGTTTAATTTATTATCAGTTTTGTCACAAAAATAATTCATCTGATAAAACGCCCTTTGGTGAAAAAGAAACACGCCATATAAATTATTCCACCACTCCTACATAATTGATCTAGAAAATGATCTAAATTTGTAATAAAATCAGCAGCACATCTTTATTTTTTTCCCTCCCTGTTAAAAGCACATTTAGTGTTCAAGGCTACAGAGCTGACAGTGCCTTCTACTTTGCAAACAGCCTACACCTACACAAATGAAAGCACAAAATGAATAATATATGGTGTTATGTACCAGGTTGGCAACATTCATTTTTGGCTGCAAACTTTAAAGATGCTCAGAGATAGAAAAAGATGGCCTTATTTCTAACACGTGTTAGGGCTGTTTTTAATTTAAGTTATAGAAAAATATTGAATATTGAGCTGCCACCTTCTGACGCTCGCCTTCCCATCAGTGTGACATTGCTGCCAGGAATAAAACAACATGGCTGCAATGAAGGTGTATTGCTTCATCTCACTTTTTTGACATTTACACACTTACACACATTTACTCAATGTTCTGAAAAAAGTAATCACATTACTGTAACGTGTTACTTAGTAATGCATTACAGCCTGTTTTTTTTTTCAAGCAGCTGACTGAGAACATTTCCCCCTTTTCACTGCAACGTATCTCATTTTGCCTTGACCTCTGTTAACCAATCATTTTGTTGCTGTAAGAGTTTACACAGTGTTCCTTTCAACCCTGTTGTCAGCTGTTATTTCAGTGTATGAATAATGTGACCCACCACCACCCCTCCACCTCCAGTTTTCAGAGTGTTTTGAGCTTTGGGTTCATTCAATAAGCTAATCAGGAATCTTTCTCCAAGTCACACACATATAGATTTTCTTCAGATCTTCACAACCATCAGCGTCTAGATTCCATCAGGAAAAATTCCAATGTGGCTCATTGCGTTTCCCCCCCCCCCCCCAAAAAAAAAATCAATTTTACAATGAGGCGTTATGGCCAAGGACTCTTTTTCTATTTATTCAGCATTTCCAGTACCATGCCCTACTTTCAGTTAGTCTTTCCTGATTGAAATCACTGAAGTGCTGTTGAAACAATGCTTTATGTATCATAGACCTATCTAAAAAAACAACTTCATTTCTCAACCAGCTGTGGCCCAGGTTTAACCTAAACATCTGCATGTTAAGCTGCAGACAGGTGAGTACAACAACAAACGCACTAATTGTTGCAGCTCACTCTCCTGAGGAGAATGTCAACAACCACTGCGTTGCATAGCAACGTAACGTTGTGTGTGTGCTACAAGGTGTTTGTGCTCTCTTTTTGCTTTCATGCGTGTGTTTGTGGCTGCAGCTGCTTTTTCTACATCTCTGTGTTGTCGGCCTTGGTGATGCTTTATTCCACTGTTGATTCTATAACAAGTGGCAGGCTATTTGATTTCTTTAGCTTAATAATGCTTGTTGCGCCTGTCGCGGTGTAATAGTCCTTTCTATTTATTGACGGTTTTTGTTTAATTGTCTGAGTTTTGTCCGCTTTTCTGGTTAATTCTAGTAAGGCTATACTAAGGAAGGTGGTTGTATATTTATAACTGATACTCAGTTGTATGCACAGGCTGCAAAGTGCCCGTCTGTAGGGAATGAGTTTAGTCTTGGTTTGGATTTAAGGGCTTGGTGGTGTGATGTAGCCTAAAGGTACATTTTAACTGACCTACTTTTTACTTTTATCTAAGTACATTTTTAAACAAGTACTTTTACTTTTACTTGAGCAAAATGTCTTTAAAGTAATTGTAATTTTATATAGTATAATATTCTAGTACTCTTTCCATCCCTGCATAAGGCTGGTATGAGAGAGTCATAACTTATGAGGTTGCATGAATAGTGTGTGAATATTTGGTTGTGAAGTGGTTTAAGCTGTGAAAATCTGTTGCTAGGTGTGATGGCCTACGGCTGAATCACACTCCCTGTTGTTTTGGCCTGCCTCTGCTTCCCTGATTGCTTGGCCCCTCCGACCTCATGCAAGAATTGGCCTCACCTGCCTGGGAGTCTACACAAGCCAGTTTGCTTCCAACATGGCTCTCTCTCCAAAGGCTGGTGCCTCCCAGGCACCCAACTTGGTTTTGCTTGTTTTGATTGCGTTTGGGTTTTCCTCTGTTTATGCCACATGGTAAAAATTAGACACTAAATCTCAAAGTATTAGGTGTAAATATACAAAGCTTATTAATCTTTTTGGGTTTTCTCCTTTATTGCCATTGTCTCATAATGTGGTGCACAAAAACAAACACATTCATACAAACATGGCAGTAGGTCAGTAATTACAGGTGGTAAAATAGAGCTAATAAATCTACATCTGTGTCTCTGCGAGGAAGACATTACACAAGACACACAACTGTGTGAGATGAGAAACATCAGTTAGCTGGATAATAACCACCTGTGCCCCAGTTTTTTCACAGCAAATCATACTTTAATAATTTATTTGTTTTGCTGGTAAAGAGTGTCTGTGTAAAAATATCTTGTCTGCGAAGAAGCCTCCTTTTGAAAACATGATGGCCTTGTTTGTTGTTAAAAGGCTCAGTGACCTTTGACCTTAGAGTGCCTTTCAGTCACGTAGAGCTTCCTCACTCACATGAACAGGAATATCAGGGTGAGTTGATCCAGTTCACCCACCTACTACAATGTAGTGTCAATGACTATGTATTCAGGCAGTGATGCTATTGTTACAGTTCATAAAGGAAATCGTTTTCTTTCATCCATTTTATTCTTCTGGTTATTTTCTATCAGCTCTTTCCATTCTGTCTGTTGTCTGTCTCCAATCATACATTTACTGCCATGCCATCCATCAATGCTCCTCTTATTCAGAATTTCACACGTCATAACGATTGCTGGATGCTGGTCTTCAAATATCATTGTGAGTCTTTTTGATCAAGTGTTATGCATTATTATGATGATCTTCAAAGTATACCGGGAGGTTAATCATAAAGATTAATGATAAATAAATAATAAATAATAAAGATTGATTTCCATGGACCGCTGTGAAGATGCTACACGTTAATGAAGTCTAATCACTGTATCTTTCCTGCTGTCTCATTTCATATTAAGAATTGAACAAGCACTAATAATTTGTCTCGACATTAAGACGTTAAGTGGTGATGCTACGTTGTGGTGACGCTAGGCAAAAAAAGCACTTTGGTTAAGGTTAGAGAAAGATGGTGGTTTCAGTTAAATGTTAATATGTGGTGTTTTATACACTTCTGACTATTTTCTGTATTTAACCAAGAACATGATCCTTTACCAAGTGCTGCCAGTGCCTAAACGTAACCATCCATCCATTATCTTTAACCGCTTATCCTTAGAGGGTCGCAGGGGGGTTGCGCCCAATTTCAGCCGATCCCAGCTGACATTGAGTGAGATACAGGGTACACCCTGTATTCCAGAGACAGACAACCATTCACGCTCACAGTCACACCTACGAGCAATTTAGAGTCGCCAATTAACCTAACCTGCACGTCTTTGGATTGTGGAACATCAGGGATGCGGCCCAGCTGCTCATCCAGATGCTTGTCATTTCCCACCTGGACTACTGCAACTCCCTCATCACAGGAGCCCCTGCATCTGCCACCAGACCTCCGCAACTAGTCCAGAATGCGGCTTCCCATCTGGTGTCGTCAAGTTTTCACACCATTACGCTTTTCAGTACACAACACTGGCTCCCTGCTGCAGCTCGCATTCAGCTCAATACTGCTGCTGCTGGCCTGCAGGGCAGTGAAGAGAACAGCTCCTTCCTGTCTCTTAGCGACATGATCAAACCTGACCCCACAGCAGTGGAATGAACTCCTCTTTGAAGACGGGAGTTTCTTCCTTTTCAGGCTACACCTTGAAACCCCATGTTATCAATCCCTCATTTCTAAAAAAGAAAAAACAGTTGAACTGTAACACCAAACACTCTCTTAGTTGACCTTGTTGTGTGTGTCTCTGGGAAAACACCTTGTTCAGGCTCTACTTTGTTGAGACAACCATTAAAAACAGCTAAAAGCACAGTTTTATTCCAGTATTCACACAAATATTGTCTTAAGGATAAACCACAGCAGCATAACGACAGACTCCTTACAAAAAAAGTTCAATTATTTCTGTTTAAATATTATTTCATGTGTTAAATATAACAACTGAAATTTCAGAAAGCCGAATTTGGGTCCAAGAAAGAAAGAAATTCATGTGACAAAGTCACAAGGGACAGATCAAGTTTGAAGTTTGAACATCATGAAAACGAATGCCTTCAGACATGACTTCTTTGTTTTGGAGAGTTGCTATAAAGTTGCTGATAAATGTTCGAAAAAAATATTTTTGTGGCAACTAATTATATGATCCATCACACATCCCTCACATTTCTAATGACGGAGAATAAAACATGTGAGCAACAGCTCTAATTACATCCTGTGACACTTGTTTTCTGTCAAGTGATTCATTTCTGTCCAGAGACAAACTGTTGTTGACCATCAGGGCTTTAATTAAGCTTGAGACATTACTGAAGATGTTTACGTGGGTTTGTTAAAGGGCCACTGGATTAACATTCATGTTTATGAGTCACGGCTGAAGACGTCCCTCTTCATTATGTTACAACATCAGAGTTTTCCTCCAGGATTTAACTTCAAACTTGATTATGTTAACTTGATACTTAACATAATTCCACGTGTGAAAAAATACTTTTTTTCTATGTTTTTTCAAGGTACACACATTTTGATGTATTCCATGCTACAATATAAAATTTGGGAAGAACATTTTACTTTGACTTTGCTTGCATACTCTCATAGTTCTGAGAGTTAATTTGCATGGACTCCCAACTCCTGTTACTGCCTTCAATGTATTATAATGAAACCAAAACTGCACGTAAAGTAAATGTATTCACATGTAAACAGATATTTGTACTAACATTATGATTTCTATTTCAGTGTCAAACACAATCAAATGCCTGCAAACTGGGCTGCAGACTCGGTCAAATATGATCTTAAAGCTCCTGAGTTAATGATCACAGTATTCATTATTCAGTGAAGCCTATTTCATGCAAACATCATTAAGTATTTACAAAAACCCAGATAAGGCTGCTCGCACGCGGCTCTCTGTCACTGTGATGTGTGTCTAAACATGGGCTGCTGCATCTTTCTGAACATGTATCATACATCAGTTAGTGGTGAAATCTGTCAAAACAAAGACATTTAAAGCTGGGAGCTTCTTTTATTTAGCTTTAATTAATAGATGTTATAGATTTATTTATTTTCACAACTGTGGGCTCGTTTTATCTTATCTTACATGCCTGTTTCTTAATTGTCAGAAACCAGAATAAAAAAACAGGACGTATCAGATAAAAGATATGAAGAGACCACACGATAGAACCGATAAAACACATTTTTCCATTCATTTGATTTAGCAACAGTTTAGTAGTAGATGCTGCAGGAGTTTGGTGCCAATTTCCTCAAAGTTTCTCAGTGTCTCTGCAAACTTTCTGAGGCAGACAGATGACGACTGCAGAGGAAATTCTTGTTCACTTGTTCTATTTTTCTGTCATTTTGTCCAGAAATGAAATTCTGTTAAATCCAAGTAATAGATCGACTTTTGTCATTTTGCCTGTAACATCATCTTTTTGAATGAGAAAAGGAACAGAAACCAAAATAAGCTCAGAGTGATCAAATACTAGGTCTGTGAAATGTTGAAATGTAGAAAAAGGAGTTGAGGAAGGGTTGTTATTTTTTTATGAAGGTTTTTTTATGAAGGTTTCAAGAATATCTTCAGGAACATCTAAAATAAAACTCATAGGGATGCTTATGAGAGGAAGACCAAGATTCCTCCTGGCCTTTTTTAAATTTAAGCATTCTTGATCAACCACCACTTTGTTGAACTCATTACATGGTGTCAGTGTCTTGAAAAACAGCATTATTTCTGCAGTTTGGTCTGGTGTTTCCTTGTACCGTGACAACTGAAACAGGTTTCGGTGTCTGTACATATTCTGTGCCGCTACATCAGTATTCCCTCAGGGATCAATTAATTTCATCAGACTCTTTTTTTAAAATTCCAATAATACAAGGTTTTCAACAAGGGAGTGGACTCAAACAGGGAGATATATTAAATTTGACCATGAAGTTGAACAAATCATCTGTGTTTACAGACACTGAAGCATCCGTTGTACTGTGATAAGGAGCCAAACAGCTGGAATGTGCCATCTGGTGTGCCATGGGAACCAGTCTCCTAACTGTCAACACTGTCTCTGATACACGGATGGTCCAGAATTAAATGTCTTCCTCCCATCGTCTTTGTCTCTTCTTTTGTCATTATGAGCTCACCATACAGCAGGTGACCAAAGACACAGACTGATGAAACAAACACAAGAGGTGATTAATGCATGTCAACAGCAGATCACAGCGCTAGTCTCTCTTGGACGTCCTAGAACTTTGATTTTAGAACTAGCTAACATTGGTATGTTGTATATTAGGGGCAAATAAAAATGGACTGCACAAACAGTTAACAGTCAAATTTGCGCGAGTAATGCAAGACGAAAAGTTGTTTTGTGTTGCGTCTGAACACAACTTCAAGTATTGTTTTTCCATGACAAGAAGTGTAATTATGGTTTATACCTGTGATGTTAATGATAATGATGATTGTAATGTAACATACCTTTGTCAACCCACTTCTTCCAAAATCGGATGACTTTGATGCCCACAATCACATAAATACTTATATAGGTAGATATTCGCCATTGTTGGACCATTTCATTAATCATGGGAACCAAGCTATGCAAACCAGGCTTCACATTGTTGTCACAATAACTGTCTGCTGTTGAGTCATTAAGGCAGGGATACTCAGGGCGTTTTCACACCTAACCTGTTTGGTCTGGTTCCAAACGAACTCTGGAGCAGTTTGTTTGTGGTCCGCAAGTTTGAGCTAAACGGCTCCTGTAGCCAGGTGTGCTTTGCATTCTGCGATGCGGCAGAGCAGCAAACTGTTTCTAGTAGCAGCTAGCCGGAGAACGAACCAGCAATGTTTCTCTCACAGAAATATGCACTAGTTCAGAACACAGCACCTTCTTCTTGTTTTTACTTTCTTCTTCTTCTGTGGTTATACTGGAGCACTACAAACCAATGTCAATGGTGCATGCCGCCACCTACTGTTACCGTGTGTAACATCCCCAGACACATCTGACCAATGAGCGGAGTGAACTTTCTCACGTGGTTTGTAGTGATGCATTTTGGTTCATTTGGATTTTTTCTCTGTGTGAAAAGAAACCGAACCGAAGGGGAAAACGCTCTGAGTCTGCAAACTCATCAACTGATTCAGACCAGAACAAACTAGCTATAGGTGTGAAAGCACCCTCAGATACAGCAAGGACAAGGCTTCCCTCCATGTTCTTTTAGCAGTTCCATCCAGTTCCATGAAGCAAAGAGCGCCGCCGCACTGTTTTGAAGGCAGGGACTGCGTCATAACAAACGATCTGAAACTGTGTGAGTGTGATCAGGGGATTCCTGCAAAATAGAAACTTCCCTGAATAAATAAAGGATTTGAATTTGAGTGACATTGCCATGTACTGCCAAATTAATGTAATATTCTGTGATATCCGCAATTACTTTGCAAGCACAACGTTTTCCTTTAATCTTTGGACAACCATTACACACCCAGACTAATCTGGTTGTTAGTGTAGATCTTCAAATCTTCCTGTCTGTCCATGCTCTGAGCATCAGCACACTCTTTTCCCTCAATCTGCTGGTTTATTCCATCTCTCTCTCTTGCTTCTTCCCTCGCTCTAGTCATTTCTATCCCTCCCTCCATTCCTTTGGCAGATTTGGCAGTGATGAAGAGAGCCCTGTGGGTTCTGCTAATGCGTTTCTCTGCCTGGGTTTTGGATGTAATAAGCAGGGATTTACTGACAGGACAGACTCAGTGGGGCGGTCCATGTTTTCATAATGAGTGAGCAGAGAAAGAGAAAACATGACATCCTACCAGGGACAGACCTGGACAAAGAGAAGCCGAGACAGAGAGAGGGAGAGAGGAGAAACAGACATGAAGGAGAGGGAGAAATAAAGGGAGAGTTAAACAAGAGAAGAAAGACACAAAAGGGACATGAGCACAGAGATGCTTTTCAAAATTAAATAAAACATCAGCATTCATTTTTACATATTAGTGTGCTTGTATTAATGAGAGGTTAAATTTGGAGGGAAAATATTATGGAAATACACTTTGTTCTCTGTTCAATGATGGATTGCTCACTCCATGTTGGGACTGAGACCATGAACACACTGGAAGGATTACATATCCCATCTGACCTGGGAACATTTTGGGATCCCCTTGGAGGAGCTGGAGGATGTGGCTGGGGAGAATGATGTGTGCGCTACACAAATGGACCTCGACAAGCAGCCAAAAATAGATGGACGGATGGGATTGTGAAAAAAGATTTTGTCCTATTTAGTTAAAGAGAAAACATTTGGTCCAAGAATCTCAAGATACCAAACAGGAAGCCGCTTGCTTCATGGGAAACATGGATTTTATCCTAAGAAGCACTGACAAAACCTCTAAGGCTATAGCACTCATATTTGGGGACTATATAGAGGTTTTTAAGCTAGTTTTTAATTATTATTTATTTTACTGGCAATTTCTTTAAAAAACATCACATAGCAATGTCATTACATGACAGGACAATTTAATACCCCAACTCCCCGACTCCCACACCCGCCTTATTAACAGACACAAATAAGCACATACAAAAGTATAAAAAAAGATAATAAATGAAGGTGTAGGAAAGAGGTGATAGAGGGATGAATAAAGGGGGAGGCATTTTTAGCAGAAGATGATGTGAGGATGAGACTGCATGAGAAAGAGACTGAAAAAGAGAGAGGGGCCTTATATTTATGTACAGAGACACAGTTCTCTGAGAAAATAGAAAAACATGTTCTCATAACATGTTCTCATGGTAATCTTATATTAGCGACTCGCTAGTGCTGACCACAGAGAGAGAGAGAGATTAATTAGATTACTCAGTTCAGTTGATCCTCATGTACTGTTTATTAATACCTTTTCATGTATTCGTTCTTTTTAGACATGCTAGTGCCGTGGCTCTAAGGAGAGCAGTGTGGTTGGTCGGCCAGTCAACCACTGTGGTCCAGAAATATCTCAACTCTATCTCAATTATTGGATGGATTGCCATGAAACTTTGCACAGACATTCATGGTCACCAGAGGATGAACGCTACTGACGTTGGTGATTGCCTGACATTTCCTCTAGTGCCACCACAAGGTTGACAATTGTGGTTTTGAATGAAACGTCTCAATAACTAATAGATGGATTGCCATGACATTTGGTACAGACATCCATGTTACCCTCTGAATGAATTGTACTAATTCTGGTGATTCCCTGACATTTTATCTGGTGCCATAATCAGGTGAAAATGTCAACCAATATGATCAAATACCTGCAAAACTAATGATTTGTGACTTGTGTTTGTGCTAATAAAATGTTAGCATGCTAACATGCTAAACTAAGATGGTGACCATGGTAGACATTACTTGCTAAACATCAGCATGTTAGCTGTGTCATTGTGAGCATGTTAGCATGCTGACGTCTTTAGCTCAAAGCAGCACTGTGCCTCAGTACAGTCTCACAGAGCCAATAGCGTGTCTGTAGTTTGGTTGTCATTCATTCTTGCTCTTTTTAGGTTTATGCTTTGGCATTTGATCAATAGCTTTATTCATTCCAATAAAGAGTTTGGAGAGAGAGTGGGGCAATACATTTACGTGCACACAAGAAACCAGGTTGAGAAATCATGCTGGGACAGGAAATCAGAGAATGTGTTTACATGCAGATCATAACAAATGAGTAAAAAGGAGGAGTGTTTGTGTGTTAGAATGAGGCTGAACATTTCAGGCAAGCACTGCAGGCATAAATGAAAACACTGCTGAGTTTCTGGTCTGCTGAGGGAACACGCTGAAACCAATAAGGTGAACAAAAAACAACTGGGGAATGAGGAGGCAGGAAGAGAATGAGCGTGAAATTAATACGATGTGAGTTTCTTGGACTGCCATGAACACAAAAAACACACAGAAGCAATGGGTGTAGAGAGTGGGAGGTGTGAACTGTGAAGACTGGGGGATGACCAAAGGGAGGGAAGGAGGGATGACAGGGGAGATGAAAGAAGAAAAGGAAGAGAGGGCTGACAGAAGCTAAAACAAAAGTTTGGTACAGGATGGTGAGAGGAGGGGACAAAAAGTGATGCAAAGAGATGAAAGGAGACGGAAAGGGAGGAGAGCTAAAGGAAAGAAAGATAAAAGTTGTGGGGTGACAGAAAAGGACGGGGATGAGATGGAGTATTTGGGACCGAAGGAAGTGATGAAAGGGCTGGGACCAGAGACTGATGTAGTGAAAGAGATATAGGACAGCAGGATGGATGGAGCCATGGAAGGATGAAAGAAATGGAGTCTTGGAGAAATCGGAGTAGTAAAGAGAGTCAGAGGAAGAAAGGAGGGGAGACAGACTAAAAGAGACACCAATGATGTGCAGTTTGTGCCACATCGGAAAAGTCTAGTAGTTTTTATTTGAGTACGAAGTGATTATGGATATCACTTTGTACTCATAACTGTAGATCATTTAGTTGTTGCCGGGGTTAATCATTAAACCTCAATCACCTCAATTATATTTAACATTCAAAACTGACGTATGAGTCTATTCAAAAGTATAGTAGTTGAAGTTTTTCATGTTGGATGCATTCCTTCTGGTAACAATTAACTCACAGTATGTCATTTCTGCTACTAGGGGGTCCGTGAAACAAAACAAAGACAAAAGACGTAAGTTTGATGACGTCGCAAAGTAGCAAGGGGATCATGGGAGTTGTTGTCTTCACTGGTAAACAACCACCAGTGATAACAATGGAACTGCTTTCAAAGCTAACACTTCAATTTAAAGTTCAACGTTTATCAGTAAACTAATTTCCATACTTAGAAGCCAACAGCCCATTCAACTCATCCCACTTATTTTCTTTATTTGAAAGCATTGTAAGCAATGCAGTTCATCTCCCAGCTATTCAAGTAATGCTTTTTTTCTCTCCAGAAAATGCCTTCTCTAATTAAAGTAAAGTTCTTGTACGACTATTTGTGTTAAGACAACATTAAATACTGACACACTTTAATTGTTAAATGAAGAAAAAACAGTTTCTGTATAACAACTTTGTCTATACTCAGCAAAGTAAGATATCAAAATGTAATTTGGGCAGCAGTGGGACCAAGTCTTTGTTGGAAGTCTGTTTTGCAAGTCACAAGTAAGTCTCAAGTCTTTGCACTCAAGTCCTGAGTCCTAAACTTTGAGTTTCGAGTCCTAAACTTTGAGTTTCGAGTCCTAAACGAGTCATAATGTGCTCTTCACCAAATGTAATGCCATTTTAACAACAGAGTAATAATATATTCAATTTAAACAAATCATGAATGCTTTTTTAAAATCTGTATTTATTTGTTAAAACAAGTGCAACTGAATTTAATCATAAAAAGTCATGCTGACATTGCACTTTCATAGCATATAGCACTATTAACCAGTACAACACAATGAATGTTGTATGTTTCTGTCTTGTTGTATTTAAATAACAGACTTTTTAATATTTGGGCTCAGGGGGGGAAGGTATCAAGTATTTTCAAGTCACGAATCATTGGTGTTTGAATCCAAGTCGAGCTGCAAGTCTTCTTTGATTTTGTCAAGTCGAGTCTAAAGTCATCAAATTTGTGACTTGAGTCTGACTCGAGTCCAAGTCATGTGACTCGAGTCCACACCTCTGAATTTTGTATGTATGTAATCATAATGAATATTACATATAACACTGGCCTAAAAAAAAAGATCAACTGGTTTAGTGCGCTCACAGTATAAGGGGAGCCAGTGTAATGGAGAAATGTCACTCGATTTAACCATTTCCATATTTCTCAAAACTGACTACAGCATATCCACCTTTCATTACAATGAGTATAGTGTCAGAGTTTCAAAGCATTTAGTGATACAACTTTGCTTTTAATCACTGTGATGAGAGAGAATCCACAACACTTGGAAAGAGAGGGGAGAACAGAGGGGAAGGAGGGTGGGGTTGAATTTTGCAAAGGTAGAGAGAGGATAAAACACAGGCCTAAGGAGCTGCAGTAAGATAGTGAGATGAAAGAAAAAATAAAGTTGGCAGAGAATTCCTGACGTCTTCAGTATGGGGTAAAAGTCATATTTAGTCTTACCCTCAGAGATGGGCTCATCAAAACAGGCCAGTACCAGGACCACAGAGTATCTGAGTCTCTTACCCTCAGAGCGAGGCTCATTAAACATACTGGCACTCTGGTGAGACAGAGACCCAACAGACACGGACCTGCAGCTGATTTCAGGCGTTAAGCGCTAACACCCGCTGGAAGACAGAGATAAGAGAGGAGCATGTGGTTAAGATGGAAGGTTTTCTGCTCGGCCAAGAGAAGCGATGCCGGCAGGAGGCTATAGACCGAAGGGCAGAGAAAACAAACATGACTTACCGGCTCATACTTTAGTGTGTAAATCAAAAAAAGGAACCACAAAACTCTTCTCTTCAAGGGGTCAGTACAAGAGTGGTGTCCAGAATGTGTGAAATGGCTTAAGTTCAAAAGCACACTAAACCTGCAGATTTAAATAAATGTGAAAGGTAGGGACCAAACATGAAAAGGCACAAAGATGTAATTTTCCAATACTGAAACTGCTCGTGGAGGGCAAAGAAATGGAAATAAAAGGGCATGCAGACATAACTAAGAGGACAGTCAGTGCCCTACTGAACTGACCCATCTGACTGTTACAATAACTCATGAGTGCTTTCTGATCTGCTGCCTCTCTGGTTAAGTTAAGGCAACTAAGACTACATGGCTAGGGTTAAAAACAAACATTGTGCAGGAGACAGGACCGTACAAACCATGGTCTCTACTGTCAAAACATTGCTACCTCTTCCCTACGAGGTACTTGCCAGGTCATGCTACTTCTGCCTTTACTTCCAAGAGAGGACAGTCATTGTTCACACAATCACAAGATGTTGCTTGTCAGGAAAATGTAAACATAGGTCATTTTAAGCATTGGAGCAACCAATCTACATACACAACCCTATCTCCAGCCCATACTTGACAACAACAACGTTTTTAATACTCTTACTTGCTCGCACATGCATGGCAACTATGGTGTGATTAAGGATGATTTGAGTCTGAATGATTTTGTCAGAAATTGTAGTTAATTGTTCTCCATATTTGCAAATGTCAAAGTTAATAGCAAGTCTTACCTGAAAGAAGAAAATCTGATCCTGCCTGGGTCCCCATACAGGATTTGGTGTGTTGAGTGTCACAGTGAGTTTCAAAGTAGTTGAAAAACTGTAGGCGTTATTTTGCTTTTGCTTTTAGGCTTATTTTGACGGCTAATCTCAATTTAAAAACCCCTTCAGTGTTTGAGGAGACATAGTTGAAGTGTAAAGCCAAATTCAGACCAAAGATTCGTGACGAGAAGAGTTCAAAATTGCAACTACTTGCAATGCACCGGTCTGCAACGTTCTGAAACCTGCCAGTTTACGAGATGGTGTATCGTTTCCATAGCAATGACTCTCTGTACTTTTGTTCTAACTGCCGGCTTTTCAGGTGTTTTTTGTAGCTGGATATAATTTGTAGCGTCCTAAAATATGAATGAGGATAGTGATAGTGAGTTACTTACAGTTGCATTTCTAGTATTGATGAAACGGCGAAAACATAAAAAAACGAGCAGGTCGAGATTACCAGCTTTCTTCGATACGTGCCGTTGGGCTGTTGAAACAGGTGATTAGCCTTACGTTCTAAAACCAGCCGCTGCCGACTTGACAGGCTGAGGCGGGCCAGTTCACACTGCTGCAACGCTCTAAAACAGTTTTGTCTCGTCGTGAATCTTTGGTCTGAACTGGCCTTAGCTACACCCTCAAATTCAGCTAGATTTAATTTAATTAAGCAAATTTAAAAAATGCAAAGAGTGACTGTAGGAGGCGTAGCCTCGTGGCTACGTAGTGTGTGGGTCAGGAGACTGGCACTGATTAGAGTCTTTTTTTAAATACCTTTCATGATGTAGACAGGTCCCAACTGGTTGACTCTGTCAATATGGCCTCGCAGGTTCAGGGCTGATTTAAAACAGTAAATGGCGTGTTGTGCCATTTTCAACCCATGAAATGCAGATTTTTATGAATTTGGTAAGAAATGTCAATATTAACAGCAGCAGTCATGTGTTTCATCACAGTACATATCATCATCATATCATTTAGTTTACAGTGCAAAAAACAGGTTTAAGTGTGCAGCACCTCTTTAAGTGTTTAACCTAAGGTCAGTTTACCACATGAAGCTATAGATGGATACTTGTGCTGTTGCTGATGACTTCTTGCTCTGTATCTTCCTCATTCACAAGCCTGAAGTTAGCATTTTTGACTGCACCTGCAGAGGAGTTTGCAATTACTGATGACAGCTTTGGCAAACTCATTATGACTAAAGCACACGCAAGAACATTAAAGCAATCCAGTTTTCTTTGAGGACTTGTTAAGCGTCTCTACCGTACAATACAAATGATGTTATTAGTTTCGAATGAACTGTTTGGTTAATAAAAAAAGAACAAAATATATTTCTTTATCAATTCCCAGTGTGGAGCAGAACAGTGCACCGCAAATATAACATAATGCAATTACACACACACACTGGGCAATGAGTGCTACACACAAATAAACAGCAGACATGGTGAAGTGAACGGCTTTGTTAAAGAGATGAATCTGAGCAGGCGGATAAACAAACACAAGAAAGCACTCAGCATGTATACCTCTGCCAAGGCCTCACACTGCTTATTTATTTTAATTTGCATGACACAGTAATAGACAATGATTGGCTGATAACGAAATAAGTGTAACAAGAAAGAAGTAATCCTACACTGTAAAACATTTGAAGCTGGTTCAATTTATAAACGTTTCTCTGTTGTGTGTAAAAATATGAGTTAACTGAACTTAAATATATAGTTAGCTAATATTTAGATAGTTAGCCGTCTATTTTCTGCCATTTATCTCATTTCATGTTGCTGTGGCAACAGGCAAAGCTAGTTTTTTTTCTTTTCACCAGATTTTATTGGAATCTGTTCAATATTTTTATTATTGAAAAATATTCTGATAACAAACAAGCAGTCAAAAAAATGGGACTAAAAACCTAATCTCCTTGGCAGAGGTAATAATAAAGATGAAGAGATTTCCGTGAAGAGAAAGATACTGTAGACTTCACCAAGAAGGAATATGATCAAACAGCATGATGAGCAGGTTACTTAACCTCTGCCACTAATCACATGTCAAACATGAAAAGAAGGCCCTTAACACCATGCTCATTATCTTTTAGCACAAACCAAGGTGGCCTGTACGGTAGATGACCTTCTGTCTCTGAGGTGTGAAGCTGAGAAGCAAAGCTATAGGCCGGAAACACGGTGCTGTCATACTCAAAACACTTACTTCCTAATCGACTAAGACTGTGTTGGGAGAGCAATTTGCAATTATTTCCTGCCTTGTTTGCACTTGAGCTTGAAGTGTTAGTTTCTGACATCTTCATCACAGAATGTATGCAAAATTAGGATGTGACTCAAACAAGTCCTCAAACACACCGCTGCACAATCAGGTAGGCTCTTCATCACTAATTGCGAGCGAAATTGCATTTTTCAGCTTTAGCACTAATCCACCCAACCTGGCATCCTTGTGCCTAAAGCTGCTTCCTAATCGGTGTCTGTCTGAAATAATTTTATTTCTTGTAATGTGAGCTTCTCCTCTCTGTCGCTAGTTTGACTCAGTGGCAATGACTCTGACATCTTGCAGTGATGATAACGGTGGTTTTGGATGTCAAAACTCTGCAAAATTTAGTTTTTATGACATCAAAGATCTTAAATATAGAGCAGTAATTTGGGGAGTAATACAGATGATGTGCCATGTGTTACTAAAATGGGTTCAATCATAATTTAAGTTGCTGTATCTACAAAGAAATATGGGTAAAATAACCTCATTACCCCAGAGCTAGATCATTTTCATGCTTGTCTCTGGGCTTGTGATCCTGTTTTTAATCTAACTTTTTCCACAGGCTTTACAGGCACTGTACACAGTCTGGCATATGTAAATCTTTGCTAAATCCAGTGCCTCTGGGCCAAACCAGAAGCCATATTGGGTACCAGTTCAATAATTGTTCCAAATGTGTTCCCTCACAGACTTTGTTCATTTGCATTGCGTTGTGTCGAAAGTGCTTGAACTTTGTTACAAGTAAAAGTCCTGCATTCAAAACTTTACTTAGTAAGAGTATTTCAGCACTGTGGTATTGCTACTTTGACCTAAGTAAAAGATGTGAGTACTTCTTCCACCACAGCTTATTTGTGAAACTCTTTGAATACCTATACCTACCAAATTTTAAATACACAAATGAACTGTATCAAAATCCATATTTGCAGGTGTTTCCATCCAGGTGATATTTAACATGAGATAAAGTGGGCAGCTTCACCTTTCGCACATCTGTAGGGGTATAAAAGTGCAACAGGCAGCAGTGTGTGTAAACTGCAGCGGACGGGAACCAGGTTGCCACTGGGCAGGAGATTCTATCACATCTTGCCTCATTAATGTGGATCTTAATTGATAAAAATCAAACAGGTACTTGGTCATTACATGATGGGAATCAAAGCCTGGTGTTGGTCAGAAAACAAGGCACTTATTCTTGATTTCTGAAAGGCTGGCATGCAGGATTTAGAGGCACAACAACAGGCAGCTCCATTAGGGAATCAGATTGAGATGCCAGGAAACAGACTTGAAAAATAATTAGAAAATGAAAAATGTGATTAGCGGTATCTCTGCCGTCATAATTACTCTGTGTTCATCCTCTTCTGTCTGAAACACAGCTGCTCTCTGAGTGAGTGAAACACTTGAATGCAAAGCAGACGTACTCTGAAAGAGATGAGTGGCAACAGACAGTTATACACAAACACACACCAGTTCCACCCTTCCCATCAACCACCCACGCCCGGCAGAAATGGTTTCTGCAATAATTCTTTCATTAGATCCATCTCCCATAACAGCCTCGCCTTGGTGCCCATTATTGTCTCTGGAGGGGACGAATGAGTACCTCAGGCCACAGGCTGGTCAGCACTAATCAGCGATGAATTATTCAGTCAATCAGCTGGTTACAATCCATCACCTTCCCCTCTATTAATTCAACAAAAACCCCAAATCATCTGCATGACAGCAATTATATTCTCTCTATGATGGCACTTGAGCTCAATGTGCAAGGTAATAATGTTTCTGTCTTTCCACACACCTCCACATTTGACAGACATTGAATATGACATGTTAGAGGCTCTGCAGTTGCAGTCCAAGAACCATGACAAGCAGCGCCACAGAAATCCAGAGGTGATTAGGCCAGACACAAATTATACAGTTATAGTGACAGGTAATTTGCCTCCAAATCCAGAATATTGTAAATTATAGTAATACCTTTTGTTTCGGGCTGTAGTCAAGATGAGTTCATTTGAGTCTCAGCAGACACAGTTAGGGACTAGATAGAGAGACAGCTAAAGAGCCAGATATTCCCCAGGAGTTGGTAGAGACCAAAAACAGAGATAAAAGAGAGTGAATATTGGACTAACATTCATCAGGTGGCCAGAAACACGATTCCATATGAATGAAAATGTTGCATAAATAAAATAAAATAAGCAACAAGTTCACCATCAACGTAAAAGGTGATGATATGATATGTTTTGTTCAGAACTTGTTTCTGCTGCACCCAAGTGGACAAAAAACCCCAGTAGTTTCAGGTTTAAGTTAAACACTTTCTGCAACTGCTACCACGGCGTCTGTGTGGACTGAAACTGATGTTTGTGGGACAGATACGTCCGTCACTACTGACTGGTTATGGAAAAATCTAAACAAACTCCCCTCCCAAACAAGAATCCGCTTACATGAACACAATATCAAGCGGAACAATAGAATGAAACGAAATACCAGTTCAGTTTGTTTATCATGCTATGATTGCCTGGAAGGCACATCCAATAAAGAAGAACCCACATTGGAAAGGAAAGCTGTGACTCACACCGTTATTCCATACAATGAAGGAAATGGTCCAGGGTTGAACCTATTCTTAACCTGTTCTGATTGTCCTTTGTCAATGAGCTCTGAGCTTTTGAGACCTTTTTACCTAAATACAGTAAAGCCACAGTTGGCGATTACATATATCAAGTAAACAATTGCTCTCGTTTCTATTTGTAGAATTTCTGTTGATGACAAATTAAACCAGCAGGAAGGAAGTCCAGACGGTGGGAGTGAGAACCTTTAGAAAAACAGCATGTACTCTCAAGTACTCTGACCAGTCACACCCCTGGAGACTTGGCAGAGCTATTCTTGTTTTGGAAAAAGCTCATAAAATAGTGTAATTCAGAGGCATTTTAAACACTGCTCAGCCACCGAGGGAATGAAACTGCACCAGCTGGGCCATTCAAAGAAATGACAATACATTACAGGTCTTTATGCAGCGGAAAGTCATTTTAGGGGAGACACTTTGAATTTACCGCACAAGGGAGTAGAGACTATTTTATGAGCAGCAGGTGAGGTGTGGAAGATCTACAACTGCATTTGTGACACTTTGTATTCTGAGTGAAGTGCCACATTTCTTTGTGATGTATAATAACTTCAGAGCAAAGAGATGATGTGCTAAACTCAGACGCTGTGAAGGAGAATTGAAGCAGAACAAACCAGAACTCAATATTATCTGCACATTGGCTCCAAAATTAGATTTGAAAAAGGGCACTTTGCTTGCTTTTATCCAACTGGTATAAGAGAAAAGCCTATCACTTGCATTAAAAGCAGAGTCTACTATATCTAAACATTTCTAAATCTTGTTAAATAAGTTAAATTTCTTTGTCTTGACAGAGTTACTTCTTTGCTAACTACTTTTTGCTTACAAACTAGTATGCAGGTCTTCCAGGCCTGATCATCTAATGAGAGCTCACATCACAGTTCAACGTAGGAATGGTGTGTTAAAGTGCTGTTGTGCAACTTTTTTTTACAACATTCATGCCAGATAATTATTTGTATTTACTGTTGAGTCTCCAAACACAATAGCTTATGAATGCAATGCTATGTGGCAGTTGCTCTGTTGTCAGACCTTCACTTCAGCTTTCAGGTTGTGTGTTCAATCTAAACACTAAGTACTAAAGGAATTAAAATGGCAGCTATTTTTGTAGATTTCTGAACATTTTCTCTGACTGTGTTACTGTTTGGTTTCTCATTATCAGTACACTTTTGAAAAGTCTGACACTTTGACAACAGACATGACTGACAGGAGCTCTGCTGAGACGTACAACAGGAAGTTTATTTGCTTTTTTGTGTAAGTGTGTATGTGCAGCTGTCAATGCTCTTGTGGGGTCCAAACTTCCTTGTAAGAATAGAAAACCTAGAAAAGTGTTTGTGTGTATGTGTGTGTATCGACAATCTGTTTCCACAACAAAGTTGCTGTGACCCCATTTTGAAATCTGCTTTTCTGATCTCACATTCTCTCAGAACTTGACAAGGAACTCGCAAATAAAGAAGCCAGTGTAATGTTGTGTGGGGTCACATGTTCAAAGAGTTTCGCTTTTTCTGTGATGAAGGAATTCGATAATGAATTAATTCCAACTGGGAATTACAGAACATAGTTTATTATTACGAAGGAAACATAGACATTTTTGGAACCACAAACAAATATAATCTAAAAACTACCAAGTTTTAAAGTAGGGTGCTGTTTGTATTTTAATTGTTGTTGTGAAACAGTAGGACCAGCACAGCAAGACAGCAAGTGCTTCTCCAGTCCTGCAGACATCAGAGAATGCAGTTTGAGTTTTTCAGATTTCCAGTTGTTCTATGATGAAAGGAATACACGGCCACACATACTTAAGGGATTAGGGAAAGACAACTATTTAATTTGATTGATTAAAAAGCCTAACCTCAGACTAACCTCCTCAAACCCGCTGGACTCATGTTGTGCAAGCACAAACAGAAACTCAATTTCAAATTCTTTTTAAAATCCAAAGATACAAAATATATCAGGCTGTGGTATGCACAAGACATTGGAAACTTTCCATCTGATGGAATGGTCCAACCACAAAGAAAACACTGGCAGAAAAGCTAGCTAATGTGTGTTGAGCTAAATGCTAACGCCAGCATGCTAACATGCTCTCAGTGACAATGTTAACATGGTGATGTTGAGCATATATGTTTACCATGTTCATCATCTCAGTTTAGAGTGTTAGCATGCTAACATTTACTCATTAGCACAAAACACAAAGTATAGCTGATGCTGATGGGAATGTCATTAGCTTTGCACAGGAAGCTTTTTGAAAGCGAAAATGATCAGATATGTGAAGTTGAAGTAAAAAATCGATTGATCGATTGTGATGTGTGCATTTGTAAAACTGTTTTACTGTTCAAATTGCTTGGTATTTGTGTGTGGATTGGAACACGCGTTTGTGAGTACCCAAAGTTACGCACAAATCATTTTACACATTTGTAAATCTTAATTTTCATTTGTAGATCATGTAATACATATTTGTGACCATTCTGAGTCTAATTTCTCTCCATACTATGTTTCAAATTATGACTGTTTGAGAAAGACAAATATTTCATGTACTATACAGTGATTTGTGTGAATGTTCTTGTCATTTAAATGGTCCAAAAAACTACATATGGGGCCCTTTTAATGGTTTGGAGATTGTGGGTTATAGAGCCAGACTTGCCTTGATGCTAACAACCTGTCAGTCTTTTGAGTTTAGGGTGACAGGACGGTGGTTAGAGAGTTGCATATATTTATTTGTGTTAATACTAACAATGTGTCATTCAGTTGCCCTTGTTCATTAAAAAGGGGGCCGGAGAGGGAGAATAAAAACAGCACTGCTAATTGTCTGTGATAGACCTACAACTACAACAACATGCGACACTTTTGCTCCTTGTCAAGAACTGTGGGCATGTGGGTGTTCCTATGGTCCCTAAACTACAAAGACTCAACCTGCACACTATAAAAGGCAAGAACTCCAATAAAGGCCAGCTAATGAAATCCAAGTTTACGTACTAAAAGTGAACAGAAAAATGCACAAATAAAATAAGTTTCTGTACATTAACTGGATGGATTTGTTCTTTGGATGGAAAGTGCCTGCCCGTACCTGAAAGTCCATTACTAACAATATTCGGCTCAACATGTAGTAAGTGCTTCCCTTTCAACTTTTAACTCGATTTTCTTTAGAAAGCCTTGTTTTTCCCTCTTTCTTGTCAACTTCTTCAGATGCTTGCTGCAGGTGGATAAGGAGGTCCAAAGTACCTGTTGGGCTAATAGGACTTTCTAACAAACTCTGTTCAGGAAGCTAAAATAAATAAAATAGAACACACTTTATTATCTTTGGTCCATCTGGTGGTTCCTTAAAACACACTTACTGTACACACACAACAACAACACTGTCAAAGTACAAGTATTCCAAGTGATAAAAGTATTGGACCATCAGTGCCAGGCTTTTATGGTTGGAGCTGATGCACATGTTGCAGCGGTCTTGACGGTTGAAGTTAAGGAAATACCCCACTGGGCAAAAAGGGCAGAGGCAGACCTGATCAGCTGAATTTAATTGCTTAATAAGATACGGTTGAGTGGAATCTGGCTTTAGTTGCAGAAGCTCTAAGCTTCTTTGCAGGCACTAGAATATCTCTATATAAATTGATTGAATTTATATCCCTAGTGTGAGCAGACTGTGTATGACTCACTAATGTTTCACGTTCCTTTCCTCTTCTTGAAGGGAATAGCAGAAATGTAAGCTCCATTGGTTCTAATTTATATTGTTACATTTTTAATAGAGTGTAAGATGGGCATATGTAGGAAAGTTAAACACGGAAATTGTTGAAAGATTGAAGGAGAAGTATGCATAGGTATGTAGGTTGTATACTTGTGGGTATGCTGGTGAATATAGATGTGTATATGTGTTAAACCTGTACCTGTGAAAGGGTTTACATGGATATATACTAAGTAAAGATGGAGGACTGGAAGTTTTCCTGAGAACTGAGTTATGGCCCACAAGAACTGCTGCTTTTGAATATGCATATGCATATGCATATATACATGTATATAAAAAACTGGAAAAGGGTTTTATGTAAAAATACCGAAAAGGATTTGAACAGCCCTGTGATATGGCTTTTTCCAAAAAAAAAAAAGAATATCTATACAGGAAAAACTTCTGTTATATCCAAGATTTGGACACTCATTTCTTTCAAACTCATTTTGCTGTTATAAGTTCTCTGGTTTATATCCACATGGACTACACACAAGACGTTTGATCATCTTCAAGGGCACAATCTGTTTTATTCTCATTCAATATCTTTCCAGCTCTATTTATTTTTGGCAAATGTATTCATGCTTAGAAATATAATTACCAAATCTGTTGTCCAGTTTCTCTCTAAACACAAGGACACATGCGGACACATGCATCATTTTTTAAGTGAAGCAGAGACTTTTGGTGTCCAGCAGCCTCCACAGGCCATCTGTAAAATCTGGTGTATGTACACCACATGCAGTGAATGCATAGACAGCAGGAGCTGTGTATATATCATGTAGAAATCCTAAACCTGGGAGTCTGATTGAGGTTGTTTTAGAAAAAAAAAAGAAAATAGGTTTTCCCAAAGCTATCCCAAAGGGGATCTAAAGAGAGCGGATCTGTAGATCCCCCTTGGGATAGCTTTGGGAAAACCTATTTTCTTTTGAATAGGAGATTAACCCTCATAACCTTATACTTTGCTGCCACATGCCGGTTCCACATAAATGTCTTGGATTTTTTTCCCACAACACAGGTAGCGCAGTTTTTTAAATCATCAATCCTGAGGCTGTCTTCCTTTCCCCACATATCAAGGACAGGTGGTGTCAAGAAGATTTGTAGCACTGAAGTCTGCAGTGGTCTTGTTCAGTGGCCGATCTAAATGGTTCCTACATCTCTGGGACACGAACATTCTCCTGTGTGTGTTGAAACCCTTTGGGCATACAGGCAAAAAACCCAAATAATTGCATATGGTGCCATAGAACACGTATAATACCACTCATGTGTCGAAGGATGGCCTTTTCTGAGTAGCCTAACCGAAAATAAGAATATATGGCATGCTGACCAAGCACCAAAACAGCCTGGGATTCAAAGGGTTATGGATAATAATTCTATATATGAGCAGGGAGTAAATAAATTCCCACCGCCTTTTGCATATCTAATTTTCGGTCACTACCTTTGAGCTATCATAATGAGCATGCTTCCATCAGACAGATAGCTGTTGGAGAAGGAATGCTTGAGGTGGTCAGCCCCTGCTAGTGTTGTTTTCCTTGGCCTGTCAGATACTGAAAACACACTGTAATTAATGCTGCAAAGTGTCAACCAAACGCCTTCTGTATCAAATTAAGCAACCATTCATCTGATCAACAAACCAGAACACCTAACAGTGCATTTTGAATAAATTAGATATGACAGCTCCTGTAGCTTCAAAAGCACATGCAAATTGAATTTTAAAAAGAATTTACTTTTTAAATTACAAGAGTGAATTGAGCCTTGGCCTGGGTGTCACATCTTCAGAGCAGAGGAGAAGAACGACTGACAGGTTTATTTGGCCTCACGGTAATTACTTTGAGGATTCAGGCTTTCCACTGACACACACACACACACACACACACACACACACACACACACACTCGTTCATTCTGTCTCTGGCTCTGCCCCCCCAAATACACAAAACAACAATTTATTTTTTGGGTTCAGAGTGCAGCTCGTGTTGCCTCTGGAGCTGGTATTGGCTGCAGTGAAAAAGCCAAACCGCCTCTGTTCAAGTAAAATGTGAAAATCAGATAAGGAAGTCCTCAGAGGAATTTAATAATTTGTTCCTTTTATCTACAGGGTTTCATTGGGGTTTTAGGAAACCTTCAGACATTAAACGCACAGCAGTAAATGCAGCACAAGCTTGTATCAGTCAATTAATGAATGAAGCTTGGAAGAATAGCAGCATCAGTTCAAGCTTTAAATACAATTTGCATTAAGGAGGCAACATTAAGGCAAGAGACATTCACCTGGAAATGTGTCCAGTTCTGTTATTGCCACGTCATCTTTTGTGGAAAAACGTTCATCTTATTATTTATACCCACAATTAAAATTTCATTCAGTTTCATTACATTTTAGGAGGCTGTGTCGGCTTGTAATGCGCACACACATTTTGGCTTTCTGTACTTGTGAGGACCCTCTTTGACATAATGTATTTCTCAGACCAGGAGTCGGCAATTACGTTCGACCATGTTCAGCCAGTTTCTTTCAGCTTTGTTCAGTGAGAGGCAAACATAGTTTTACTGGTGCGATGGAGACGCAGACCAATATTTTTTGATATGTTTTGTTTCTTTGAGTAATATTTTAATTCATATAAAATAGATAAACTGTTGCTCTGTAAATTATTCTGCATGTTATGGGATGGCTGGACTCTCCGTAGTGTTTGTTTGGGGTTTGTGTTTTCTGTCTCTGTCTGTCCTTCTTGTCTACCTGTGTGGAGTGATTTAGGTCAAGGGGCGTGGTCTGGAGCTGGTGGCTGCAGCAGCTCAATCACGACAGCTGCGTCCAATTTACAATCACCTCTGCCAGTACTT